>JAAAIY010000046.1:0-41132 GCA_016098105.1 Actinomortierella wolfii
ACGGGTCAGGCTGTACTCGAGATGCTCGGGTTCCAGCATGCAGACTGGAACCTGTATATGGGTTTGATGATCACGGCTATGGTAGTGTACCGCGTGCTTGCCTGGTTGGCTCTTGTCACGAAGGTCAAGTTGCAGCGCTGGTAGTTTTTTATTATGTAGTACTTTAGCTGTCTCCACTTGATGCTGCTTTCTAATAGTTAAATTCACTTAATCTTGAATGTCTTACAATCTCGTTTATCAGTGAACGGGTACCTGAGCGTAAACCCTTTCTTTCATCTGATCCCTCTCCACATGCATTCGCTTTGACCTTTCATCCCCTCTCCTTTCGACACTTCCGATTCCTCATTGTTCTTGCTTGGTCTTACGAATTGTCGCCTGTTATAAGCCTGTATCCTGGTCATCTGCAGCCCCTCCATCGACACCGGATCCTCCTTGTTACCCTTCTCTTGGCATCTCCATGAAGCCCACCCTTTTAATTCTATCGGCGATTGCGCTGGTTGCATCGTCGCCGCTGGTTAGCAAGGTGAATGCATCTCCAGCTTCAAATCAACAACCTGGCGCACGGCCACACGTATACAACCATCAGGACCACCACTACTATACGATTCAGCTACGAGACCTTTTAGTAACGACCCCACAGGAGTTAGCCAACCAACTTGGCATCGAGCATGTGGGCCAAGTTGGCGAGCTGAAGGACTATCACCTTTTCCGCTCACCCAAATTGGCTCTTGAGAAGCGAGCTGCTGTAGTCAACTTCTCTTCTCCTTTGTATGGTTCTCATGCAAGCCTGACAGAAGCAAATGAAGAGGAGGACCTTGTAGTCCAGCGATACAATGCATTCAAACGTTCATTCTGGCAGCAACACTTGAGCAAGCGAGATGGCGATTCCACGTCGTCGTCATCATTGGAGCATCTTGCTGAAGACGACGTTCGTCATCCGCTTGGCGCCATTGAGAAGCAGGTCCTTCGAAGGCGCATCAAGCGAGTGCTGCCATGGGAGCGGCGGCAGTCTGAAAACGTTCAGGGAGAGGCACAGCCCAGAGACGACGTGGCAGACCAGTTTGGTATCAAAGATCCAGGATTTACTTATCAATGGCATCTGGTAAGGAACACTATCACCTTACTTGTCACCCCTTCCAACACCCTTCCCACCTATTTTGTGTGTGTTTGTGTTTGTTGGTGAGCGTTGGTCTTGCTCCCGTACTCTGTACCTTCTTTCGGCGTATGTATGGTCTCAGATCTGTGTCTCTCGTCGTCTGCGTGGTTTTCTCTCGCTCTCTCACCATTCCGTCCAACAGTGGAATTTTGAGTACAACAGAACATATACTTGTGTATTTTTGGCTTCCCGTTCATGGCACGAAAAATAGCACTGTGTGCACCTTTTTTTTGTTGGTTCATCACTATTCAAGTTGTTGACACAAGGGAGGACGAATATAGCAAGCGAACGAACCAACAAAAAATGGATGTGGCAGTGTTTTGCGGCGTATTTGGATAATAACTGGTGGAGGGAACGTAACGCTGCGCCCTGTTCGGATGCATGTTTCTGATGTATGTTTCTCGCTCTTAACCAACCAACATTCAACTCTAGCACAACACCCTTCAGGCCAAGCACGATATCAATGTCACAGGTGTCTGGGCCCAAGGCATCACTGGCAAGGGCGCCACTGTAGCCATCATTGACGATGGCCTTGACGCCACAAGTGAGGATCTCAAGGACAACTTTGTAAGTGTCATCGATATTAACATGTGCTTATGATATTGTCCATGAGATTGAAAGAATAACTTTGCATCGGGTACTGATCGTTTTTGTCTGTGCATGTTTGCTGTTACTTACTTTACATTACGTGCGCTTCTTTCAAATATCAAAAATATGTACGAACATTTAGTTTGCAGAAGGTTCTTATGACTTCAACGATGCTACGGCTATTCCGATGCCCCGTTTAGACGACGACAACCATGGCACGCGTTGTGCAGGCGAGATTGCATCAGTACGCAACGATCTCTGCGGCGTTGGCGTCGCATGGGATGCCAAAGTAGCCGGTATCCGTATTCTGTCAGGCGAGATCACCAATGCACAGGAGGCAGAAGCTCTCAACTACAAGTTCCAGGAGAATCAGATTTATTCGTGCAGTTGGGGTCCCAAGGATGATGGTATTGCTATGGATGGACCTACAGGCACTTTGCTCGATGCATTTATCAACGGCGTCACAAACGGACGCCATGGTCTCGGCAGCATTTTTGTGTTTGCAACGGGTAACGGTGGCCGAGCGGGCGACAACTGCAATTTTGATGGCTATACCAACAGTCGCTACACCATTTCAATCGGTGCCATTACCCGTGAGAACAAGCACCCAATCTACTCGGAGTCTTGTTCGGCACAGCTCGCGGTGACCTATAGTTCTGGAGATGACAGTTGGATTGTAAGTTGTCCACTTTACTGAAGTGATATGACTAGGATGTGCTCTTGATATGGTTCATTAATCAAAATAGCACAGCATATTCAAGCGCCATGAGACGGTCTTCATTATTCTCGAGGTTTTAACACAACACTCTTTCTAACTATCTTTTCTTGTTGCTGTGTTAACTTTTGATTAATAGTACACATGCGATGTTGGCAAGCGGAATTGCTTCAACCGACACAGCGGCACATCTGCTGCTGCCCCGATTGCGGCTGGTATTTACGCTCTTGCCCTTGAAGCCAAGTAAGAACTGAAAAGGCCATTATTCTTAAATCATTTTGACGATATTCATATGTCCTTTAATTGATGTTACTATCTTCAAAAGAGACATATTAACTAACTTTCGTCTCTTCGTCTTTTATCTTGTATTCCATTAGTCCAAAGCTAAACTGGCGTGATATTCAACACATTACAATTCAGACAGCGCTACCTATTGATGAGGAGGACCCAGACTGGACAGAAACCTATGCAGGACGCCTCTTCAATCACAAGTACGGCTATGGTAGTATGGATGCCTATGCGATCGTGGAGGCCGCCAAGACCTGGAAGTCAGTGGGACCGCAAGTCTCGTATGAGTCAGCCATGGCTACTGTCGAGGGTGAGATCCCTCATGGAGAAACTGGACTGCAATCAGTCATCTATGTGAGCCAAGAGGATGTAGAAAAGGCCAAGTTGGGTCGCCTTGAGCATGTTACAGTCACGGTCAACATTAAGCACCAGTCTCGTGGTGATGTTGTCGTCCATCTTAAGAGTCCCAACAATGTCATCTCGCATTTGGGCGTCTCGCGCCCCCTAGATGACTCTCCTGATGGTTTTGTCAACTGGACCTTCATGTCGGTCAAGCACTGGTAAGTGGAGTGAGGATAAAAGTGTTAATGAAATGCTATATGTGTTTGAATGACCGACTAAATTGTTTTCCTATAATTCCCTCTTGAAAAAAAAACGTGTAGGGATGAACCGGCAGTTGGAGCCTGGACGTTGGTTGTATATGATATCAGGAATGAGAACGCAACGGGAACGTTCCAGAACTGGAAGCTAGGCCTTCATGGTGAGACTAGCGCTGCCGGCGGCGGTGGTGGTCAGCCCGAAGTTAAGCCAGCACCCAACCCTGGGCCAAAAGTTCCAGAGCAGCCACCAAAGGAGACGGATCAGTCAGAAACAGACAAACCCAGCACGACCAAGATTAGCCCGTTCGTCTATGTGATGTTTGGTGGTATGTTTGTCGCCATTGGTGGAGCCTTGTTTGTGATGTACCGCCAGCGTAAGAACCCTCGGACTATGTTTGGTAACATGAACGATGAAGAGGCAGGCCAGCGAGGAGGACTCTTGGGCGGCTCTCGCCGTGGAGATTATGAGTTTGATGAGCTGCCTACACATGACCTCGGTGAGAGCGATGATGAGTCGGACGATGAAGGCGATCACCGTGTTATTTTTGATCGTAGCAACATTGACGCTAGCGACAAGGGCAATAGTGGTCTAGCAGTAACATCGGCTGCAGCAGCTGTTGGCGCGTCTTCGAAGCTGCGAGACTCCTCGAGCCCCTTTTCGAGTGGTGAAGAAGTAAATGACGAGGAAAGCAGCGCAGAGCCCTATGAGGATGACGACGACGATGATGATGATCAACGCCAGCGTGATACTGGCCTCCGCAGCGAGAGCTGGGACGACTTTTCATCGTTGGTCAAATCCAGAGATGCACGTCAGTAACCAAAAAAATATCCGATCAAACCATATTCAATAGAAAGATAAAACAAACACATATGGCACTTGCTTTTGTACTCACTGGATTGTATCATACTGCCTGGCCTGACTTGCCTTTGTGCATTAAACACCAAAGAACGTAAGAGGCAAAAAAATAAGAAAAAAAAAAGAAATAATGGTTAGAATTATGACCTAAGTTCATGCCCGGTTCAAGGCAACTCACCCAACGAGTATGTGCGTGTGTAGGTTGACTTCATATTCTGTTGATGCTCTTGAAGACATCGGTCACTAGGGGATTAGATGACTCTATCAAAGTGGGCCGAAAGTAGTGATAGTGTCGATTTGTTCCATTAGAAGTTCTGATTGTGGCTGTTGCATTGATCCCTCCCTCATGCTCCATCAAGTCTGCACTCTGCTTGTGCAACAGGGAAAATCTAGGGGAGAGATGCTGGTAACAGCTTCCGTTGCGATGCCTACAGTACCTACTGCCATGTTTGCAAGCTCTTGAGCGCTCAGTCCACCGGTTGCTGCAAACGCTGGTGGCTTCAACCATAGCTTCTTGACCTTCGTTGAAAGAAGCTGTAACTACATTTCTATTCAATTGGCAATGGCAAGCTGAAAATCCTGGGCAGTCTAGGCCATATTTGCCCGGTTGCTCTTGATCCACAACGCAGATCCCTTATCAATTATGTAAAATTCTGACTGCGAAAAATCAATGACGGATACCATTACACAATGGGCCCTACCAACTTTCGCCTACCTCTTGACATTGAGGAGTGTTGTTGATACGGATATTTCATGGAAAATAACAAGCAAGAGTTCCTCCAATATTTGATGCCATTGTTATCGAATTACTCTTAACATAATTCAACGATACCATGGTCACTTTCCAACGCTTGAAGACCAGGGGAAACAATGCTACCACACATTGCTATGAGTCGATTGGTCCCCCCTTCTTCGCTCACCCCTTGGGTGTTGGAGAAATTTGATGCTGGCTTAGACAGGACAATGGAGGCTATCCCTTTGGGCATGCTTGTGTCCCCCCTTTGAAAAACTGTAAGAGCATTCGTCTTCTTTACTCGATTAGACTGTAGTAGACTGAATATTACAAAAAAGGAGGTACAGATACTGGAACTAGAAAAAGACGTCTTCAGTTTTAGGGTAACATGCGATCAATGTTGTCTTTTTACATCTTCCTTCCTTCTCGTTCTCCCTTCCCTTTCTCCTGCCATCATTTCTGCTCATTTCTTGAAGACGTTCCAGAGCTTTTACTTGTTTTTTTTTTCTTTTTTCTATTATCCACACACCTTCACTCTTGCTTTGACCTTCCCACTCAATTAAAAGGACTATCAAAGGAATCTCTGCAAAAACTTATACACAGCCTGAAAGAACAAAGCAAGAGTGGATAAAAATGAGCAAAGCCTTATTCCCTCGGAACTCCATGCCCATATCCATACTCTTCTTTCTACTCTTGAGCTTCGAATGGATTAACTACTCGTCATACATTGCCACCGTCAACGCTGCCATTCCTAAGCCGCCCCTGGGTTATTATCACCGCCAACAACAGGGGCAAGGATATCATCGCAAAGTACGAAACAGAGACCATCAACATCGAGACTATTATGCGATTAAAATCGAGTTGCCACGTAGGATTCAACAGTACCAACAACAACAGCAGCCTGTCTCATCCCCAGTACGTACCTCCGATGAACAGGATGACGACCAGGTTATTAATGGTGACCTTTATCATCATTACCATCATCACCATCATCGCCCTCAACAGCACCCTGAGAATCACCAAACAGTAACGGAGATTGAGCGGTGGATCGAGGAGTGTGTTGACCGTGCTCATGCCGTTGGTCGGTTACTTGGTCTCGAGTTTGAGTCTCGTGTAGGGTCACTTCCAGATTACTTTTTATTTAGTCGACCAAGACCACCACCATCGTCGTCGTCGTTGTGGTCATCGTCTTCTTCTTCCCCGAATCACCACGACCAAAACCATCTACTCAAAAGCAATGTCATCGAACCATACTGTGATGGGCAAGCGGGTCTTGCTAAGCGAAGCGTTCTTTCTGACGAGTCAATAATGGCCACGATCGAAGAAATAGAGGAAGGAGCAGGAGGCGAAGGCTTGATGGATCAAGATGAAGGCGGCACTACTGCATCACCATCAGAGGCTCAGGAGCGGTGGAGAGCGTCAGAAACAGACGAACTGGATCCCATTGTAGAGCGTTTTCATGCCTTGAGGACACAGTACACTTCTCATTCTGATGCAAGCAATGACCAAAGCAGCTCCAGCACCCTGTATACTAAGCGGGATACCACCTATTCAACCGTTCAAATCATGAAATCCATACATCGCCAGGAGCTTCGATGGCGTGTCAAGAAACGGGCTCCACTACCAGACCCGTTACCGCCACATATCGTACCCGAAATCCAGGGAGACCAAGGTGGAAAGACAGCAAAGGGCAAGACGACAAAAGAGAAGGAGGAAAAGCCATCAAAAGTTACATCATCCACGACGGACAAAGTGGATGAGCAACAGATAGATGAAGAGGATGAAGTCGAAGATATTGTATTTGAAGATGAGAGTGAGGAAGTAGACGAGCAATCAGAAGAGCCATCTCTATCCAGTTCCCTTGCTAATGGAGCAATAGCACAAAAAGGAGTAGAAGACTCTGAACCTAAAGCGGCACCATTACCACCATCGTCAGTAGAAAATGAAACCAGCGAGAATCAGTCTCATGGAGAAGAATTGCAACCAGACGATGGAGTGGCTAAGCATCTCAATATCACCGATCCCGGGTTTAAATACCAGTGGCATTTGGTAAGATGACAAGAAAAAAATATCAAGGAAAGGGCGATAATACTAAAGTAGAGGAATTGACTTTTATACATTGGTTTTTATCTCTAGCACAACACCGTCAACGAGCACGACATTAACGTAACGGGAGTTTGGGAACAAGGTATTAATGGCACCGGAGTGAATGTGGCTATTATCGACGACGGTCTCGACGCAAACAGCAAAGATCTTTCGGAAAACTATGTGAGTTTTTTTATTTTTATATTGCCTACTAAACTCTGCGCTCCTGAGGGCATTGTCATCGATTTTATCTGTTCATATGGCACTAAAAAACATGGCACTAAAAACGCGTTTTTTTCTAATCTCAATTGCGCCTTTATTTTTTGATATTATGGCACGGGATCTGACGAATAGTTTGCAGAAGGTTCATGGGATTTTAACGATCATACAGCGACTCCGCTTCCAAGGCTTTCTGACGACCTGCATGGGACGCGGTGTGCGGGAGAGATTGCAGCAGCACGAAACGATGTGTGCGGTGTTGGAGTTGCGTATGGCGCTAAAGTGGCAGGGATTCGAATTCTCTCTGGTCAGATCACCGATGTCGATGAGGCTGCAGCGCTCAACTACCAGTTCCAAGAAAATCACATTTACTCGTGCAGCTGGGGTCCACCTGATGACGGGCGCAGTATGGACGGTCCTAAGGGAGTGGTGATGGATGCGTTTGTTAATGGTGTCACCAATGGCCGCGGCGGCAAAGGTAGTATCTTTGTATTTGCAACGGGTAATGGTGGTAGATATGGCGACGATTGCAACTTTGACGGGTACACCAACAGCCCGTACACTGTCAGCATTGGCGCAATCGATCGTCATGGCCGGCATCCGTATTATTCCGAGGCGTGCTCGGCGCAGCTGGCTGTCACTTACAGCAACGGCGGTGGAAGTGCCATTTATACCTGTGATGTTGGTGAGCACAAGTGTTTTGCGCAACATGGTGGTACAAGCGCCGCTGCACCGATTGCCGCTGGCATGATTACTCTGGCCTTGTCCGTGCGGCCAGACTTATCATGGCGCGATGTGCAAGCCCTGCTGGTCCAGACGGCGCGCCCAGTGTCGACGGACGATCCTGATTGGAAGCCAACGGCAGCGGGACGACTCTTTAATCACAAGTTTGGATACGGCCGTTTGGATGCCTATGCGCTTGTGGAGGCTGCCAAAACGTTCAAGAACCTGAAACCGCAAGTCTACCTCGATTCGCCCATTATTGTCGTCCAGCAGGAGATCCCTCAGGATGACGTCGGAGTCACGTCTACTTATGAAGTCAGAAGTGCACACCTTGGTGATGGAAAGGCGGCCGAGCTCAGCAAACTCGAGCATATCACAGTGACGGTGAACATTGCACATGATCGGCGAGGCGATGTTGAGGTTACACTGATCAGCCCTCTCGGGATCGAATCTCATCTTGGCGTTCCACGCCCGCTCGATCAGTCGAAGGATGGATTCGTGGATTGGACATTTATGACAGTCAAGCATTGGGAAGAAGACATTATGGGCACTTGGACATTACGGGTTCGCGACACTATCAACCCATCCTATCGAGGGAAACTTATAGACTGGAAGATCCGTTTCTGGGGTGAAACCAGTTTAGACATTTCGCAGCAGCCCCCGCAAGAGCAGCAGCTTGAGCAAGAATTGGACGTTCCTCCTGAAAGTGAGTCTGAAAAACAACAAGAAAATGGAGGAAATGAAAACAAGGTGAAAATACAACAAGGATCGCCTGAAGTCGATAAAACTAAAGATGGTGAAAAGACGACTACAGACCCGGTACCAATGACCGAAGAGACAACCAAACATGAGAGTAGCGATCAACATGTGCCCAGCCCCAAGAGCAAGCAGACCGAAGAAGCCAGTGTTGACAACCTCATGGAAGCAATTGCAAACCCTGAAGGTGGCTCTGTGACCAACGCCCTGGATGAGGAAGTGGTGGCATCGCGAGCAGGGAATGTATTGATCGTCTTTGGTAGTGTCATAAGCATCGCTGGGTGTGCAGCCTTGTTGTTCTTCTCCAAGCGTCGGTGGGACGGGCGTGGCCGCTATGCAAGCATCAGCAGCACAGATCGAGACTTTGGTAGAGGTGAAGCTGATAGCTTTTCACTCTTACTTCGTACAAATACCAGCGATTTTGCGAGTAGACAAGACATGAGTGAAGCACCAACACGCGGTGAACAAAGAGGACCAGAACAGGGGCGCGCAAAAGGAGGAGCGATGCTTTCGAAGGTACTAAGAGATACAGTGGGCCGTATCTCGTCCCAAGCCATGTCAGGATCTGGTTCTCGAAGAGATCACCACGGTCAGAGCGCACGTCTCGCACGTGAGCTATTGGATCCATTGGAGTCGTCTCCAACTAGAGCAACTGAGGCCGTGGAAGGCGATAACCATGGAGATGGAAGTTTGGAGAGTGAGGACGACTGGATGGATGGTGGCAGGTAGCGAAAAAAGCTGAATAAAGTAAAGAATTGTTTTTTTAACTTGCTCTCAGGTTTACTTGTATACTTGAAGAGAAGGACCAATGGTCAGACAAGTTAGTAGTAGGTGAAAGATCTATGCTGGAAAAACCAATGGTCGTCAGGTGGCTTGGCGGGCAGGATTGTTGCGGGACACTGTCCCCCCACTGTACTTAGTACACTCTCTTTTAACTCTCAACCTCGCCCCAACTTGCACGAGGTTCCCTTTTTCTTGCTCCCTGTGTCTCACCTCCCTCCTTCCTCCTCACTCCATTGTCCCCATTTTCATTAGAACTTGCTCTCGCTCTTGCTGAAAGTCTCTTGCTCCCTTTCCATCCTCTCATCCTTTCCCTTTCTGTCTTCTTTGCATCTCTGCCTTTATTACTTCTCCCTCTTGCATTGTTCCCTCTCTCCCTCTCACATCACCATGGCTACAAGGGGTGCTTACAAACGATTGACTAAGGAGTACATCAACATCCAGAAGAGTCCTCCCGCTTATCTCTTTGCTCGCCCACTCGAGTCTAATATCCTTGAATGGTATTACACGCTGGAATGCCATCTTAATGCACGAAGTATCCTAGATGGATATCCACCTTCTCCACACATGCAACAATGCAAGAGGCGGAAGACTAACCTTCTTGGAATGCATTTCGTCTCGAAATAGGCACTATGTTCTCAAGGGTCCACCAGATACTCCTTACTTTGGAGGCGAATACCACGGTAGGAAAAAAAAAACACATTTTCCGTTACCACACCCGACACCTCTTTTTTTCTTTGTGGAGGAGGAAGGCTATCAAACTGGGGCACTGACCTTGTTCCTCTCACTCTTTTCGTCTCAAATTTCGTGGTCGCTTAGGCAAGCTCATCTTCCCTCCAGAGTACCCGTTCAAGCCCCCTTCAATCCGGATGATCACACCTAACGGACGTTTCCAGGTCGACACGAGGTTGTGTCTGAGCATGTCAGACTTTCATCCGGGAACATGGAATCCCAGCTGGAGCGTAGCAACCATCCTCAACGGCTTGTTGAGCTTCATGGTAAGAATTGAGCGATTATGAGGAAATTATATACAAGGGGAGCGTTTAGGACAAAAAGAAAACCAGCGATATATTTTTGTTTTGATGATCATCTACAGCAAGGGGAGGGAAAGAAACGGGGAGGAAAGGAAGAACATGAAAGTAAAAAAGAATGACCTAGGAAATATGAACAAAAAGGATGGCACTTTTAACAATCCTTTTTCGTGCTTTCGTTTTGCGCATCTTGGGCTTTTTTTTTCTTAGTCTCAAGAAGAGTCGACGACAGGCAGCATTATCACAACACCATACGAAAAAACCATCTATGCAGCCAGATCGCACGCATTCAACATGAAAAACAGCAAGTTTAGAGGTAACTACACTTTTATGTTCATGTTGTTTGAGACTCAGTAAGCACTGTGTTGCACCATTCAGATGAACGTCTTTTTTGACAGAGCTCTTGTTTGGAATAATGTATCGACTCGTATTATAGAGATCTTCCCCGAGTTGGTAGCCCCTGAGCAGGTGCCCCTTCATGTAGCCTTCCCGAATGCACCTGTAACAGAAAATCCACCACCTCCCACAACAACACCCACAGCACCTGTTGGTGCCGTACGACGGAAACCTATAACAGCACAAGCAGGCGCTGGAGCCACACAGCCAATTGGAGCAGGAGCTGGAGCGACAGCAGTGGCACATCATGCCCGCCAACAAGGGCAGGGACAAGGGGCAGCAACAGCAGCACTAGCAACATCAGCAGGAGCACAAGCGCAAGCAGCAGCGTTGGGTCGTCGATCCTACGGTTGGCATAAATGGCTTGCTTTTTTCCTAGTCTTTGTCTATTTGCTTGTGGCCAAGACACTTACACGAGCTTCAGCATCAAGCTGAAAAATAGACCATGATATATAATCTCTTGGTCTCATCTTTTGTTTTTTTTTGTCGCTTGTGTATGTCAAGCGCGAAACAGCCGACAAAAACGAGATTGAGAAAAAAAAAACATGGCAGCTTCGTGTCTCTGTCTGGATGTCCCACAGGAACTGCTCAAGGTCATATATCTTATTGACCTTTGAAGGATCTTTAGCACCCTCTTGTTCCGTATCCTCCAGTTCTCTTTTTCCGGCAAATGGAAGTAAAAATACATTGTGTTCTCTGCCGACAAAAATATTATTATCTTTCTAGTCGGAATCACTTTGTTGTATGTCATCGGCCCACACGCGCTTCCCTTCACGAGCTTCTCTCTCCTTCTTGGCTTGTTTGCCACGCTCAATATTTGCACGCTTGACTTCAGGAGGGACATTCACGTTCTGGTACTCATAGGGACAGTGACGACAACGGTTACCACAACAGTATCCACGATCCAGGTGAAGTAACTCTGTCATGACACTGTATCCTGTCTTTGGATCCTTGTAGAACTTGCAGTTTCCCTAGGATATGTAAACAATCCAAGAAAAAGAAAAACAGTGTTAATGTGGTAAGAAGTATTGTTGATCCTCTCCAGTAATCAGATCATTTTTATTTTTTGAAGGAGGAGTTTCTTCCTATACCTCACATGCTGCCCGATGTGCTTCCTGCCACCGTTCTTTCTCGAGTTCGGCTGGTGTTTTTGGTGGCTGTTCCGGATCTGGAGATGACGACGGGGTGGCATTCTTCTTGGAATGGATGGTGACCTCTCCCAATGATGGCGAGTCTTGGTCATTTTGAAGGGATGAAGAACTGGTTACAAAGGATGCTGTCATCGCAGGCATGAACTGTCGACTTGCTGGAAGGATGAGACGAAAGGCAGAATGGGGATAGAGCCGTAGACAAGACGACAGACTCCGGGTCATACAAGTTGGAAAGGAAAAGCTCGGCGGGACTTGAGGTTTGGAGAAGAGTAAGTTGTGAAAGGCGAGGGGAAAAGAGAGGAAAGGAAGGTTACCTCCAAGAGTGTAATCGTGATAGGTAACAAGGAACGGTCTCAAAGAGGGAGGCCATTGACAGGTCCTTCCCACGCTGCCTGATATTGAACTATGTCTATCAAAGGCGCCTCAACCCCAACCAAAGGACATTTAGCTGTGGTAGACCAGGAATTAAGGAGGAAAAGCTTGGTTAGCTCTTAGATGGTCGTGTAGATCGACGCTCCGAAGAGGATACTTTACGAAATGCAGTTTATGTCAAAAAGGTACGATATTACCTCCGGCTCAGATGGACTTGACATCTCTGTAGGATACGGCTACTTCTGACCTCTGATATAATGAGATTCATTGATGGCGTTCACATTCAATGCTTTATTTCAACCGAGATATGAAAGTCGCGCGTGTATGGCTTGCTAAGGACCAGGTTCTTACAACGAGGTACCTTGCCTGAAATGGAAAGTCAATGCTTTGTTTTCTGGATGCATAACTGTTAGGAGGAAAAACGGTTTCTCATTTCCACAGAGAAGAAAAAAACTGTTTTCCTCCTTTCTATTCCACTCAAACACACTCACATTCACACTCACTCCAGTCAGTACAGTACGCTCATCGCACACCAACTAATCCACAACCCATGCGCTATGGATAAGAAGCGACTGTCGATACCACGGATATTTGTTCTATATACTCTGCTGGCGCTTTTCCATGGCCCACTGATTACTGTCGCCGAACCAGTGATCAAACAACCTCCACAAAATCATCACCATAACCATCATCATCATCATCATCAGAGCAAGGTAGCGGCCACTACATGCGAAGCGTCGGTCAAGGGTCTACATCTGGCTCTCACATCCCTCGACGACCGACTGGTTGCTTACCAATACACAGATCCTGCGATATTGCCATCATCATTGTCCCCTCCTGAACCCACAGAGACTCCGATTCCAAGCAACCACGAACCAGAAGCACGACAGCGACAACACCACCTTCAGCCTGACCATGTCCAGCAAGACCTTAAGCCATCTCATGTCTGCCATATAGGTGATCCCTGTCATGTCGATGAGAAAAGAGGAGAGAGTCATGAAACTCAGCCTGTATCCGAATGGACGGATCTCCATATCACGTCCTTGAAATTGCCGCCACCACCACAGCCTTCGGGGATAACGTGTGAAACGAAGGGAGAGGACAGCCCTTCGCCATTTGCTCATGTCTTTGGCGATGTTTTACAGCATGGCGATAGCGGCGGCGATCAAGCGCCATTCAGTCCTCAGGATCAATACAATCCAACCACCACCATCGCAGCGACGACCATCACGTTCAGTTTAGAGCCAGAGAGCGATCCAGTCGTTCATGAGCTACTCTCCACCGTACATAGCAGTGCACAAGATGCACAACAGGAGGATCTTTACCCTATCAAAAGCAGCATGGTTGTACCAGAACCAACAGCCTTGCTCTCAAAGACATCATCACCGACCACAGAACAGGCACCGGATCACGCGAGTCATGTCCATGGTCAGAGAAAAGGATTACCAGAAGGAGCCACACCTGCCGCCCCAACTGGCCCACCGATGCCGACACCAGAACCTACAGCAGTCAAAGAAAGAACTCTATTTTACAATGACAATCAACAGCAGGAGTCAAATGGCCCAAGATTGGAGGAGCTAGAAGTGCAGCAGCCTGTGAGAGCTACCCATCAGGGGTCACAGGCCACACTAGACAGTAAGCACGGGAGCCCGAAAAAGAAGCGCATCAAGAGGGTGACCACCCTGATTATCGAAAACACAACTGTCATTAAGCACAGACCCAAGGAGACGATGTCGATGCATGATCAGCGACCGGCCAAAGAGGATCATGTCTTATTCGATGGAGGGATCGAAGGTGACATGGTGGTGTCGATGGTCAATGAGGAAAGTTCCAAGAAAAATACTATGAAAAGAAAGAAGAAGAAGAAAAAGGCGAGCAAAAAGATGACGTCCAATGGCCATGCCAATGACGAGTTGTAAAGATAGTTGTAATAGTGTCGACACTTTAGGTAGTTGTCAGAGTTTGGTCATCGATCGCCTCATTCCAAAATTCCAGAGTTGTGCCACCAAAAGCTTCTTCCCCGCCTCTGTGACGTGCCTTTTTTCTTTTTCTTGGTTTTCCACCCTTCAGAAAATCATTGGGTGGGTTGGGTGGAGGAGAGTCATTGACAGAAGACTTTTCCTTCGGATTCCTTTTTTTTCTTCTCTTTTCATTCATTCGTCTGAATCACACGCTCACTCAATCGCCTCGCTCGACTCTGCCATTCTGCCTCTACCTTAACTTCTTCTGTTGAGGACAGCACTGTATTATATCTGGATTTGTGAACAGACACTTGAGCATTCTCATTCACCATGACGCGATACATCCCTGCCGAATATCGCGCTAACCTCAGCAAGTACAAGTACTCGGGCGTCGACGAATCGCTACTGTCCAAATATGTGCTCGGCCCTTACTGGAATAAGCTTGTCACCTTTTTCCCCATCACCATGGCGTAAGTTCAACTAGAAACAAAAGACAAAGACAGTATCATGCTTACATCCATGGATGCTATGAAGAACGAGAACGAGGGAGTACAGCATCGACGTTGTTATTCCACTCCTCTCTGCGTCCCTCTACGCACACACAATATTGCAGAGAGTGAAACCTGTGCGTGGCACAAGGTCGATCTAAACGGATCAATGAAGGGGGGAGACCAATTGATCCATGGTGAATACTCATAAAAAATAACATTCATTTCTCACTGTGTTTGTTGTTGACCAAGAATAGGCCAAACAAGATCACTGGCATGGGATTCCTGCTGGTTGTCTTCAACATGCTGACAATGCTGTATTTTGCACCTGACATGGAGGCAGCCTGCCCCAACTGGGCGTACTTCACGTAAGGCGAGGATTCAGGATCAAATCAGCGTTCGGTGTTCTACTTTTTTTGTCTTGTGAAAAAAAATGCAAATGCTAACAGATTATTTCTCGCCCATGCAGGTTCGGTGTGGGTTTGTTTGTGTACCAGTCGTTTGATGCCATCGATGGAAAGCAGGCCCGTCGAACTGGAACCTCAGGACCCTTGGGCGAGCTGTTTGACCATGGTACGGAAAACATAATGTGCTTCATCCATATCCTTCGTGCTTCATCCTCCTCTCCCCCACCTATTCTTTTCCCCCTTGTTCTCCGCTTTCCATTCTTAACCCCAAAAACATTTGCAACATTTGCTTGCCTAACCCACATGCTTTTGATCAAGCTCCGAACTCGTGGCTCGTCCCCCCTTCTCCCCCCTTGTACTCTCTTTCCCCCTTTTTCTTTTCTTTGAAGAGACACTCACCACTCTACTTTTTTCTTCTCTTTACTGTCCGCGGCTCGACTGTGGTAATAGGATGTGATGCTTTGAATACTTCGGTGAGTTTTCCCACGCACTTTTTAGTTTCTTGTTCTCCCTCGTCTCTATGACACCTGGGCCCTCTTTTCACCATTTCATCATCTCCGTTCCGAGGGATGCTGCGCTACAAATATTTTTCCCAGCATGGGGAAAACAGTTGACGGCACGCCTTCCCTGGTGTGGGTGACAGAGTGGTTTAAGGTTATCAGGGTCGGGGACAGGAAGAGTAAACAGTGCATGTGCCACAACTACTGTGCCATAGCTTGTTGAACTAACCACTTTGTTTCTTTTGCATTCCCCGCTTTACAGATTGAGGCTCTTCTCGTGGCTAATGCACTCCAGCTTGGACAGACTTGGTGGACCATCTTGTCACAGTTCCTTCGTATGTGGATTCGAGCTTGCTATCGACCAATTGATGATATCGATAACTTGCAACTGTGATTGATGGGGCTAGAAGACTAACGTCACCGATGTGTCTCATTATGTATCCTTTGTCTGTCTCTTTGGTCTCATAGCCCTGGCCAACTTTTACCTCACTACGTGGGAAGAGTACCATACTGGTACTCTGTACTTGAGCGCGTTCAGTGGACCTGTCGAGGGTATCATCATGATTGTCATCCTCTACTTTATCACTGCCATTACGGGACCTCAATTCTGGCTGCACACCTTCCAAGATTTTGTCCCTGCCCTGCCTGCCATCCAAATCAACCACTTTTTGATCGCCTTTGGTACTGTTTCGTTGCTTGGCAATATTCTCACAGCGTAAGTTGACCTTTTTCCCTATCACGATTGAGTGCTCCACTTCAAATACACAAGCAGGCTAAGCCGCATCTACCATTCCAAAGTTTACAGTGAGATATTCACGTTCGTCAACATGTGGAGCGGCCTGTCACGAACTCATACATATTTTTATACCATTGTCCCCGCCCTTAATTTAGCTTCCAGCATGTGATCAAGGCCCGCCAGGATAAGCGCCAGCCGGTTCTGCCAGCATTGATGGGACTTCTGCCATATGTTGGCATGTCGTTTGTGGCATATTTCTGGCTGAACGCATCGCCTCACATTGTGACACAGCATGCTGTTCCATGGGTGCTGTATGTGGGTCTATCGTTTGGATACACTGTTGGTTTGATGATCACTGCCCACGTGACACACCAGCCATTCCCAATGTTCAACGTGTCTTTTGTGCCACTGATCTTTGGCGCTTTGCACGCCAACCTGCCACTTTTGGGCTTTGAGCGCTTGTTTGGCACGCACCTGGAGGACATGTATTTGTGGGGCTGTCTGGCCTTCTCGGCTGTAGCCTACGCTCACTTTGCTGTTGTGGTTGTTAATGATATCTGTGATTACTTTGACATCTGGTGCTTCACCATCAAGCATCCCAAGAAGGCTCAATAATGCATTTTTACATATGGAAAAAGTGTTGGCAGATTAAACCGAAAAGTATCCTACAACATTTTTTTTTTCAAATTCTCCACTCCTTCTTTACATGGCATTTACACGCCTCCTTTCCACTTTTCTGTAGATAGCAACATTTTTGTTCATTGAGATATAAAAAATACATTCTGTGATTAGTTTTTTTTCAGTTTGTCTATAGACAGGATTGTTTTTTTATTAATTGGTAAAAACATCTATTGTTCGTTTACATGCTCTTCTCGGTATCAGCATCGTCACCCTCCTCATCGTCGAGCTTGAGCTGCTTTGACTTTCCATGACCAAAGCCAAATGCAGCAGCCTGCAAGTCCTCGTTTCCGAGCTTGCGGAACTGGTAGTGGCCCTCGCCATCGAAGCGGAGCAAGTACTCGTGGTGGCGGATGAGGGACGAGCGATGCGAGACAGTGAACAAGGTGATACCGACCGCGCGGGCATGCTCGTACATGATGCCCTCGATATCGATACTCACTGCCGACGTGCACTCATCCAAGATGGCAAACTGGGGCTGGTGGTAGAACAGACGGGCCATGGCCACTCGCTGCTTCTCACCTCCAGAGAGAACATCGGCCCAGTCCTGGACACTGTCCCAGCCACCCTCACGCTCAATCAGATAGCCCAGGTGCACAATGTCCAACAGCTCGTGCAGCTTGCGGTCGTCGTAGCCCTTTGCTGCTGCCTGTGCCTTTGTGTCTGGGTAGATCACCTGGTCGCGGAATGTGCCTAGTGCCAGGTATGGCTTCTGTGGGACGTAGAAGAGCTTGGAAGGATCGGGCTTAGTGACAGTGCCGCCTATTTAATGAATGCGGAACAAAAAAAAAAGGGAATAAAAATTAGCACAATTTTTTCTACCTTGCCTTATTTTTTTAGAGGCATATGAAAAAAGGGGACATGTGTTACTTACCAAAGAGAGGCCACAAGTCGCCAAGAATACGGAAGAGCGAGCTCTTGCCCTGAAGTTTTTCAAAAATATTAAAGTGGGATAAAATGTTAGTTCATCAAGATTGGCCATTAAAGCGTGCAAAATTTCCAATCTTTGTTTCTTAGATAAAAGAACAAAAAAGGGCCCGTGATATCAAAAAGGCAGAATCACTTACACAACCGTTGGGTCCAGAGATCAAGCAGTTCATGCCCGTGGTGACCTTGAACGACAGCTCCTTCACCAACAGATCATTATTGGGCGTGACAATTGGAACCTTGTCAAAGATAATCACGCCATCCTGCGTCACCACCTTGCCCTTCAAGCCCTTTGTGTCCACCGCTAAGAATGAAAAAAATAAAGAAATCACAGAGATTGTTTTTAGGTTAATTGTATTCCGATACTAGTAGGCATTCCCTACATTCCATGCATGACAAAAAAAACTTACATTTGTTCGTCGATGAGGAACCGTCCTTGTTCACCATGGTGCGCTCATAGCGGCCCTTGTTGACATCATCCAGCACGTCAAACAGTTCCGAGACACGGGACTAAATAACGGAGGCAAATTTCAACAACAACAATAATATAAGAATTCGCGTCGTTCGTATTCTCTCCTTGAACCTCCTTCACTGCTCGATTTTTCTTCCATATACAAGGCAATAATAGCCACTTACAGTGTAACCAGCGAAACGGGTCAAGTCACGACCAGCAAGGATCAGACGACCAACAGCCTGTGACAAGTTGACCAGGTAACCCGAGTTTCGGGAGTAATCCTCGACAATCTTGGTAGGGTCAGCGGAGACCATGCCCATATGTTCGGTAGCTGTAAAGCAGAAAAAAAGAAATGTAACAGGTGTTAGTCTTTTTTGTCGTTGTATGCATAACCAGACATGGTGTGAATGTAATAATTGACGAGCCTTACCATAAGCGGGATCGAACACAGGTCGAGCCAAAAGGCTGAAGAGAAGAAAAAAAGGGATTGTGAGAAAAAGAATGTAAAGAATGTGTTAGTGATAAAGAAGAGAAATCACCAACGGGCCAAATCATACAGAGAACAAGAATGCTGAAAAAAAGGCGTTACTAGTAAGCGGTCATGGTCGCGAGGTATTTGACGAGGACGGAATCAAAGATACCGTTGGCAAAGCGCAGGGTGTAGACCTTGCGGACATGGCGCACAATCTTGTCAAAGCTGCTGTTGACTCCCTCCTTCTCACGCTCTGCACCGTTGTAGAATGCAATCTCTTCAGAGTGAGCAATAATACGCGACTATTCATTGTAAAGGTTGTGGAAAAAAGAGATTGGTTAAGAATTCGTGTATAATTTCTGACCAGAATTTATGAAGTAAACCAATCAATCGAAGAGAAACATAAAGTGACATTGTCATTGTGTTCTTACGTGAGTGAATCGGAAGTCTCCCTCGAGTTTCTGCTCCTGGGCGGTGTCTGATCAAGATGTAAGGGTAGATTTTAAGAAAGTGGGGTAGAAGGAGGTTAGGTTAAGGTGGTTTCACGAAAGAGCCTCCTGTATTACACCCGTTGGTGGCTTGAAAACAACAAGATCCTGCATGCATACATTTTCCAAATGGTGGAGATATGGCACGAAGGGCCATGCCCGACAGGAAGAAGTATCCAATCATGTAGAAAGGTGCCTCACGACCACTAAAAAAATAGTATAGTCATAATAGGAACAAAAAAAAACGGACAAGAAATGTTAGCAACCATGACATCAAAGCGATCGAATATCCCAAAAAAAAGATCCACTGG
The DNA here is from genome assembly GCA_016098105.1 of Actinomortierella wolfii. Taxonomy (NCBI): domain Eukaryota; kingdom Fungi; phylum Mortierellomycota; class Mortierellomycetes; order Mortierellales; family Mortierellaceae; genus Actinomortierella; species Actinomortierella wolfii. Next base: position 19,871 of record JAAAIY010000046.1, read on the forward strand.
GAAGGAGAATAATCCATCTAAGACACTGCATGAACCAAAAAACTTTACATGGCTTCTCCAAGCTTGTAGGCAAACAAGACAATGTCGACCAACGGCTTTGCAATATCCGAGTAAAGGTGACTGAGGTTCTCTGCAAACTTGTCAATATCCTGGGTAAGCAACTGGTCGGCATTTTGAATGCGGTTGTCAATATTGGAGATCTTGTAGAACGTAATGCCATTCAAATACTTGTCGTGGGCGTACTATGGTTAAAAACAAAATAATAAAAAAAAAGAGGACACGGGGAAGCTTAGAAAAACTTGAAAAACACAAGAGAAAAATGGGTGTGGGGAAAGAGAGACAGAGAGAATAACCATTTCACATGCTTCTTGTGTTTCATGGATGGGTGATACACCATAGCCTGTTTGTTTTCCAAAAGTATGGATGATCGATCGTTTCTTTCCTCTTTGCCCATCATGATCTCCCACGGTCTTTTTTCGTTATCGAGTTCGCTTTAGCCTGTTTCTTCATCCTTCCAGTCTCTGCACCTAGTCTCCTCTCCACTGAATCTTACCTTGGTAAGACGTTCACGGAAGGACAAAGCCAGAGCACTGATCGTGTACTTTAGCGAGTTGTTGACAATGGACATGGGCCACATCATGATACCAAACTCAATGACCGCCTTGGCAATAAACTTCTTCCGATCACGGGAAACGATTGCCTTGACAACCGTACCGTTGAAACCAGAGAACCAAATGTCGAGCCATGTGCTATCCAATAAAGGGGGGGGGAAGAGGACACAAAGTTTGTGGATGGTTTTGTCGAGTTAGTGCAACAGTGCGTGCGGCAAAAAGAAAAGTACCTTCCTTCCCCTCATTCGTTTTGTTATTATTCCTTCCTTTTCGAAAAGCATTCCGAGGTCATCTCTCATCTTTTTCTTACCGAGCGATAAGGACAGTAGCGAGAGCAGCCAACAGACCGGCTTCCTTACTTGCCAATCCTACAGTGGAGAAAGATTTCCCGATCGATCACATCCAAAAAAAAGTTTCAAGATCGTGTGGGCGGAGAAGAATGATGGGGAGGGGGGAGAGAAAGAAAGAATAAAACATCAAAGGTTTGAGTGATCCTTCCTCGATTGGAGTTGCTCCGTGGGTGGATGGGCGGGTAGAACGTCTTTCTTCCTCTCTATCACTTGTCTCTCCTTCTGATTCCCGTTACCTGGGATACAAATAGGCAGCAATTTCTTGAGCTGCTCCAAGAAATGGCGATCTACACCCACACGGCGATTTTTGCCACCTGTTTGCTTATCTCCTCCAGTGGAGGTGCCGGTTGCTTGACGCTGCTGACGTGCCTGACGCTTGGCACGGGTCTGCTGGCGGCGCACAAGAATGTATGCCAGTAGAACAGACAGACCCACCAGCTTCTTGTTGCGATGGAGGCCCATGGGCAGACTCAGGACAGGCGCCATGTCGTCAGGTGGAATGAACAAAGTTGTGGAAGAGGTAGAACGATGAATGAGAGAAATAAAAAAGAGCGAGAGCACGACAGATGCAGGAAAGACGCAATTATCACTACTGTTGGGGCAAGAACTCTAAAAAAGTTTAGGGGTGAAGAACTTCATGCAACAAGGACTATTGCAAAATGATAATGCTCGGTGCAAAGGGCGGAGGGTATGAACAAAAAGGTGGTGACAGAAGGCTGAAATAGTAGATAAAAAGGAAGAAGTGGCCATTTATGTAGCCAGACGTTCTCCCAACCAGACCTCGGCTCGTCGTTGGTTGTGTCCCAGAGTGAACTGGTGGGGAAAAAGGGACCTGAGGGTGACTGTGCATTGGGTGTGCCTACCCAGCCCTGTTCACGGACCAAAAGATGATTGGCCTGTGTGTGCTGGGCACATCCTTCCAAGGGTAAAAAGTTGCCGGAACACAGCAATAATTATCTATTAACCACCACAATCTCCTTTACTTTACTTTTCGATCTACGAGTCGTAGTAACGATCTGCAAACTGTCCCATTCCAGGTTCCAGATACAGTGTGTGGGCGTTGAGTACAGGGTCAATGAATGACGTGACAATCTTGACTTTCGGGAAGGCCTTCGTGACAACATGCAAGCCTTGAGGGCCTGCCAGGAAACACAAAAATACAATCCGATCCTCTGGCACATCATAATCACGCAGCACGCGAATTGCCATCAGTGCCGCGGCACCTGTGCCGATGACTGCATCACACAAAAAGATGTAGCAGTCTGGCAAGTGGATCGATTGCGGCAACTTGCAATAGTGCAGCTGGGGCTCACCGTTCGATGGGTCTGTCTGGATCAGAATCTTGCCGATCGCAATGTCACCCAGCACGCGTCGCAATCCAACCTCCAGTGTACCACCTGCGCGCAGAATCGACACGCCAACAATCTGTGCTGCTACCTTTAAGCCATTGTACTTTTTGGCCGTAGGCGTCTCTACCACGCATGGCTCGTAAGGGATTTCATCCAATGCTCTAGGATATAGTGAGAAAGCAATAGACGGTTTTAGGTCAGGGTATGATGTTTGTGTAAAAAATCATGCCTGAAAACTCTGCAGAAGGAAAATTGTCATACCTTTCGATGACCAGTGTTGCCAGTCGATCAGCGTAAAAGATAAAGTCATGTCTTGAAGTGTTTGCGTCGCGCATCATTGTGTGCATTCCCTGAAGTCAATACCAAGAAGAATGAAAATAATAAATAAAATCGGTGTCAGATCAAGTTGCCACCAAAAAAGAATGGATATCATATTCAGAAGGCTCAACGCCCTGAAATAATTTACTGGCAGAGCTTTCATACCAAAATCTGTTTGGTCTCCTCGAGAACAATCACGTTTGGATTGGGCGACAGGGGCGCCTGAATTTTGGCCAGATCCCAGCGAGACTTCATCTTGCGTTCCTGCAACTGTCGTTGAATGTGCTTTGTTAACAGATCGATGGCCACCAAGTTTTCCAGACCACGTGGAATAATCTATAGTAGATATCGAACAGAGAGCCAAAAAAGAGAAGGTATGTCAGTGTTCCATTGAATGCCTGAGTAGATAAAAAATAATACCGTTACTATCCGAGTAAAGAAACCGAGACTTACGACATCCGCATTGCGCCGCGTAGGATACACGTAGTTATCGTAGGCAGGCTTCACAAAACGCTGATACAGCTGCAGCACTCCCTGGACGTCGAATCCCCGCTCGGCAACATCGCGCTTCACTGAAAGTTTAGAGTTTCGCGTTCCAGTATATCAAATTGGTTAATTACTCTACTCTCTTTCCATGATCACATTATTCCACCTGCTCTTTGTTATCAATGCTACCGCTCTGCTTACATCGTCTTGCCAGGCAAATATCTGCATCCGTGTCGACAAAGATCTTGAGGTTGAGCAGTTCCAACACTTTTTTGTCGAACAGTCCAAAAATGCCTTCAAAAATAACAACATTGGCACCATAGATAGTATGGTGCTTATCCTTACGTCTATGAGTTTGGATACAATACAGAGTATTAGAAGAGACGTTGAAAATCATATTATATTCGTCTCCGGAGCAACAGAAGGCCTAAAAAGAAGTATCTGTACTCACCTGGTATGGGTCTCAAAGTCATAAATGGGCACGTCCACCATCTTTCCTTGCTTCAGCTTTGTGATGGTCTCCAGAAGCAGGTCATACTAGCGATTTTTAAAGAAAAAGAAGTTCATGGAGCATACCCCACCATGTCAGAATAAGGACTGAACTCGATCTTCATTATCGAGTTCCGTTCGCTGAAGGGGAGAGGAAAAGAGAGCCTTACATCGTACGAGTCAGGCGAATCAAAGTCCCAGTCGCTATTGGTAAGAGATAGCATTCAATAAACATGTGGTCAGTAAGAAGAACGAGATAAAGAAACACTCACTGCCACAACAGATGTCCGCCACGTATATTTCCTGTGTTTGTTCATACTGATTGTCAGCAATCTTGACCTGTTCGGGCGTCAAGTCTTTGTAGAAGGAGTCCATAGACAAAAGTACAACCCAAGGGACATTCAGGTTCTTAATGATTCTCTGGGCAACACTAGTTTTGCCACTGGCACTTGCGCCTAACAGTTGCGAAAAAAGTGTTGGTCAAAATCAGGCACAGATCATGAGAAAAGGAAGCAGAATATGCCACGCTTGCCAAGCTAATGTCCAGCAAAAAGAAGAAATAATGGGAAAAAAATATAGAGCCTAGAAAATTTCCCAGGCTCAAAGTCGCGTCTCTTCATAGTCAAATTCCATGCAGCAAAACGGTTTAAAAATTTTTAGGTACCTGCAATACCGACAATATATGTATCACAGTTTTGACCGTCATCTCCATACCATGGCCTATTGAAGCAAGTGTGAACAATATTTTAAAAATTAGTCTTTTCTAATCATTGGCCTATGCTCTCTTCATGGTTCAGACCACTCGCCCTGTAAAATGGGTTTTGAGGTAAGTCAGAAACACTCTCGAAAAAGAGCTCCCACGGCAATAGAGTTTTATTGTTTGTTCAGCAAAAACCATACGGGCGTCCGTCACTGGCAATGACACGGGTGCTCTGCTTGCCACCTTTCATGTGTGAATGAGTTGCTGGGATTCCGTTGCGAATGACAAAAAGGTGAATGGAAGAAGGGAAGGAGGGGGTGACAAAGGGGCAAAGTAAAAAAGAAAGAAGGGTTGAGTTTGTTGCGTCCAAGCACACTGAGAAAAAAAATATGCATACCTGCCAACAAACATAGAAGCATCACCGACCAATGGATTCTTCGACGTAACACAGGCCCATCAAAATTTGTGGTTTTGCAGGGACCACCTTTCAACTCTACAACCGACATCCACAATCAACACACCCCCAGTTACATGTTACTCATCCCGTCCTCGTCTCCATCCTCTCTTCTTCTCTCTACAAAGTAGAACGAGGAAATGCCAGACTTTGGCTGATAGGAGGCTCTAAGCAACGGAGATCCGAGGACGAAAATGAGGCGACAGGGGTTAACAATGAACTATTTTCTACACCTTGCCTACATCGCTAGATTCTGCATCCTTGTGGCGCGGTGGCAACTGGGTCAGTACAGGTTATCCTGTGTTGGCACCCTTGGGAAGGAGGGGGGGAGGTAGCTCTGGTTCCTCTCCCCAGGTCAAACTGCTAGCGTTTTCTTTTACTTATACATAAAGAAAGCCAATTAATCGCTGAAGTCATGAAATGAGGTCCTCTATGCAAGGAGAAAAAAAACATTACGGTCTTCACTGACGCGTTCTATTGAACGTATCTACCACGTTTTCTTCAAATCCTCGTACTTCGACTCGCTGGTAATTTCGTCACCTACAACACGGACGTGGCAAGTCTGTACCGCCAGTTAAGAACAGTAAAGGACGCATACTTCCACAGCTCATGTCAGTGTCGACTCAGGGACACAGGGGTATCATATTTCTAACGCGAATGCACAATATTCCGACTGCACACACCATTGTGGAGATCAATACCGCGCGAAATGGCCTCAAGGATAACTTTGTTCCGTATGTTGGTAGCATTGCTCCCTAGGAAAAAGGAGAGTTTGTGGTCCAGACCCACGATCATTGGTGCTTGATATGCCCCTTATTGTTAAAAAAATATGCATATGGACGCATTAGCAAACCACAACATATACAACGCAATTCGCAGGTGTCAGAGCGTTCCAGTGAGTTTTGGCAGGTTATGCGTGCGACTTCAGGATGTCCACAAGCATTTGTTGCAGAGGGCAAAAACATTCCCTTTAGTCCACATGTATAATTTTACTTGAAATAGCAAAAGATGGAGCCATGTTCAACTTTTTGTGCGTTTTTGAAAGATGAATTTACTTTCGAACAAAAACTCTCTACTAGGCGTTTTTCAAAGGGGGTAGGCTATAGATTACAGAATACGTTTTGTGGCAGAACCCATTTTTTGGGGGGTTTTTTTCTCTTTTCGTCTTTTTATGAGGAGATTCGATACAAGTTGTGTAAGAGAGAGAAGGAGGATGATTTAAGCCTCGAAGACGAAGGAGAGGCCGAGCTTGTGGGCGGGCTGGTCCAGCTTGGTGGTGTCGAAGAGACCAGCAATCGAGACCTTGACGCCCTTGCGGAGAGCCTGGGTGTAGCCGAGGCCGAGGATACCGGCGTTGTTGACCTTGGCCTTGACGAAGGCATCGCGGTCGAGGTACAGCTTGGCACCAACCTCCAAGGCAACGGGCGACTTGGCAGCCTTGCCCTCACCAGCGGGAGCAGCCTTCGAGTCCCAGACAGCCTTGCCACCGGCCTCGAGGTCGGCGTTGATGCGATGGTAGTACGAGGCAGAGAAGACCTTGAACGAGTTGTTGGCGTGCAGGGCAACCGAGTACTCGGGGGCGGTGTAACCGGCAGCAGCGGCGAAGCGGGTGATGTACGACTGGGAGACATCGTAGGCAACATCACCACCGATCAGGAAACCATCACGGCCAACGACAACATCACCGGTGAAGGTGGGGCCCTTGAAGAGATCCAGGTAGGCGCGCGAGTTGAAGCCGAGCTGCTTGTACTGGACACCGACCTTGGCGTTCTTCTTGCCATCGGAGGGCAGGAAACCGCCAGTGATGTCGAGCTTCAGGCCCTTGGCGACCTTGTTCTCAAGCTCAATCTGGGTGGTGAGGAGGTTGCCGGTGGTCCACGACTCGGTGACGGTCAGGCCGTTCTTGTAGTCAACGTACTTGGTCTTGAGCTCACCAGCAATGGCGCCAGACTTGTTGTCCTGGTTACCGAGGACGTTGAAGGTCTATTGGATTATTCATCATCACAAAAAAAGACAGTTATTAATAAGTTTGTCTGTGTCGTCACAATGACCACCGCCGCGAATACAAATACTGGATGTGTGGGAAGTGATCTTTTTCGTTTTCGCCCTGGTTTTCATCGGCTTCGAAGAGTAGCCCCAAAACTACACCGATAGAATGAAGGTCCTGTAGGCAGCAAGCTTCCAAGAAAGCCACAGTAGCAACAGAAGCACTGGTGTCGTGACAACGCAGTCTATTCTGGTTACTGGCTGCCCAAAAGAAATCGCTTTCGGAAAAAAAAGGATCGCGAAATAAACAGACACAAAAAAAAATAATCCGTGTCCTGTCTCTTGTCGCCGTTGAGTGGGGCCACACGCAAGGATATATTCCGCTTGCGGGGAGGGAAGGGACGGGCAGGGGTTGTTGAAAGTTCCACTTACAACACCGTTGGGGGCAACAGTCTTGAGCTCGAACTTGGTCTGACCAACGGGGTAGTCCTTGCCAAGAAGGTCGTTGGTAGCCTTGCCGAGGTCAGCGAAGGGGACGGGAACAGTGGTGGCCATTTTTATAATCTGTAAAAAGGTGGAAGAGATGAGAAGTTACAAAATGGATTAGTTTTTCTGAAACACGATCCGAATTCTTGTGGTGTGAGGTGTGTATGATCCGAATGAAGAGCTGATGGGATGAAGCGGAGGAATCAACCTCGCTCTGTTTTTTTCTGTGGTTGTCACTTTGGACATGTGTCTGTTGCTGTTCACTTCCCCGTGAGAAATCTCTGTACGTTAGGTGGGCAAAATCAATGCAAGAAAAATATCACTGCTGCACTATTCGCCGCGAGGTCAATAATGAACTAAACGGGGGGATAGCTTTGCTCAGTCTCGGAACCGGCCGCAACCACCCAAATCGCCATGTCGTCCATCGTGACAAAGTTCTTCGCGCCAATGGCACCATATATTTGCGAGATAGGCTCACCACTTTTGTATCCGTGTGCAAATAAATTGTTCGCAAAAAGACAGGGTTGCTGCATCATCTCTTTTTCTTTTTCTGAAAAGTGTCCACATCAGCCGTGAGAAGCAAGATGTCCTTGATTCGAGATTCCCATTGTTGTAGATACCATGCGATGAAGTACAGTAGTAGGAAACATCCAGCAAGTAGGTTTAAACCACCTCTCTCGAAGATAGTCGTGTCCGTATGGATTCTATTCTGGTCATTCTATCATATATTCCACGAGCTCAATTCATGAACCACGATCCAGCGCTGCGAAAGACGCGATGGCCCATGCGCTACGCCCTTGTCCAATCTGATGTCCACGCAATTGATTATCAACCCGCGTCTGATGCGCTGCGCATATGTATCCCAGTCCTCGGACAACAACGTGTGGTATCAACTCGCGACCGCAGGTCGAAGAGAAAAAAGCACCACCCACGCGAAGGGAAGAGATGGGATGGAGAGCAGGGCACTGATGGAAGAAAGAGCGATGAATGAGCGAGAAGCTTACCTGAAGGGTGGGGTGAGGGAGAATGAGGAAAACGAGAAGAAGAAGAAAAAGAGAGGGAAAGCTCACCCGAAGGTATATGTATGATTGTACGATTACTGGTTGGGGGAAAGGAGGCGTTGGCGGGACTTGCATTTTTGCCTTTTTCTTCGATTCTGTTCTTCTTGGCTGCCCTGTAGAACCTTTAATCATGACGTCTTTTTTCTCTACAGGTTACAATTTCGAGCTCAGGTGGGGTGAGAGTCCTTCCCCCTTCCCCCCTTCTTTCCTACCCCATAACCAATAGGGCTCCCACGAGGGTGTACACCAGACCTGTTCCTACATACACACAAATACACATTCAACCAACCTATACACGCCCCTGTAACCACGCTCTACTTTGCTCCGTCATTCCAAGTGTCCTGTCAGACGCCAAAGGAAAATTAATGTAAAGTCCACCATCCGTAAAAAATACCAGACTTCCCGCCAAATCAACTGTGTGTCTCAACCTGTATGGGGTGCTTCCCAAGACAAGACAATAATGTTCAGGTTAACCCTCTTTGCGCAACTGTGGCTGTTCACTAATGCTCACCTTGGTCGCGGGTACACCTCGTTGATCACCATCCATGTCTACACGTTGTTAAATTTCACTACATTTGCAATAAAAATCATTTGCCCCACGAAACTCAAAAAGTGAGGATTGTGTACAACCCTGTCCACCAATTGCAAATAAACAAATCTAGCCACGTTCGTAGGAATATGGGGAAACAGAATACTAATAATAATGAGGGTGGTGACAGGAACACAGACAACGTTTCGCTTCGCATCACTTGGACTTCTGTAGATACCACGAATGTATATATGTTGCGTGTGTAAAATATCCATCGCGCGCCAAGACGCATGCCTGTGGCTTTCGGAAACTGACACGCACGCACTTTTTTACTCCACCTGACTTATTTCCAGTAGCTTGTACCTCTGTTTAGCCTCTGAGCATTTTTTTGGTGTGGTTGTTCTTTTCTACACATTTCGCACCCTTGGTCCACTACGGTTGGCTAGAATTGTGTGGGGATTTCAGAGTACCCAACCTTTTTGAGTGGCCACCAACTACACACTCCAGCCAACCAGCCAGCCAAAATAAATCAACTTTTAAGCACAGGTACTCCACCCACACCACTTCATCTTCCTCCTCCTTCTCCACAACTTGTCCCTCTCTCTCTCTCTCTTTCCTCCATCGTTATTCTGCCACCACCTTTCCACGTCATTCTGCACCAACATTGGCCTTCCTCACACAAAAAAGCACTCTCAACTCACGTGCCTATGCCATTCAACTCTTTCCAGATACATCCTCAACTACTCGCCACGTTCTACAAAAGTCTTTTCAAATATAACTATCCGAATTTTGCATCTCAGGGTCTGGCCATTTTTTCGACTTGCAAAGTAGCCCAGACATCCACTCTGTCCCCCTACTATCCCCTATATCAACTCACAATACAACAAACATAACCATGAATCGGGATATGACACCAGCACCAAGGTAACCACCGTACCTCCATGAATATCAAGATCAACAACGAAACATGGCAATTACAAACTAACCACATCGGACCCGTTTTCAAAAAAAAATTAGAAGGTCCATACACAATTCTCCGTCGTCTGAATCATCATCAGATAACTCTTCTAGCACCAAAGGCACTGAACTGGTAATGCAACAACTATTGTTTTGTGTTATCCACTCCCCCCCCCTTGATGTTGTTTTGGACTACTTTCTCGGATTTTGCCCGCCTTCTCTTCGACCTATTCTCAGTTTGCTGGGGCAGAAAAACAAGAGCGGCGGTTTTTCCACAATCGCCTTTACGTTTAGAATTGTGGACGGCCAAAAAAGTTGGACAAAACACCAAAAACTCGCATCCGAAGCGAGTGTCGAAAAAAAGGGTGCTCTCGAATGACTATTACTTTGAGCAGCTCATTAAAAAAAGTTTGCCCAGTTGTTAGTTGTGGAGAGTGAGCCAACTTTTTGGGCTGAAATTTCTTCATAAACTCTTCGGGACATTATCATGATCAGCTTTGAAATTTTTTGTCTTTTTTCCTTACCAATTTTCCGAAACTCGCGTTTCCTTTTTTTTTAAACACGAGTATAGCTCAAGTTTGCACGATGCTTTGCTCGATTACCACGAGATCCAGTGTCAAAGAAGCTGAGACGGCCACTTTATGTAACGGGAGCTTTATACCGCTATACCATCCTTTTCCTCGTCCGGTAAGCCGAACTGCAAAATCCAATCCAATTCTTGTTGTGCTCCCCTGCCCCTAAAACAACGTACAATGACAACATGCAAGCACAAACCAAAAAAAAGCTACAGTGTTGCAGTAGGCCCATGCTAACCTTGAGATGCAATGTCTCGACTAATCAATTGCTTGGACGTATTAGGTCGACCGTCTTCACAGCGTCCACTATTACCTTCTTTACAATCTTACCTCTGCTTATCTCTCTCAGTGCCAACAAGACTGGCGTAAGTGATTCAAACAATGTTGCCATTTTCTTTTGTTGGAATTATCGGAATGCGCCCAATGTGGTCTTGTGACCCTGATTATGTTTCAATTTTATGGCCAAAAATGCCACTTACTTCCAAGAAGAAAACCAAGGAACTAAAAAATCTCCTTGTTACTTGATACTTTAGCGGGTATTATGCAAGCTCTATTGTAAGGCATTGATGTTCTCGCTCGGAATTAAGCTGATCAACCATGGCAAAAAGCCAGATCTGCACACGCCTCACGTCTTTGTTGCAAACCATACAAGCTTTCTGGACTACATTGTGTTGGCAGGCCACAAGTTCCCTCACGCCTGTATTATGGCCCGCCACAAGGGCCTCATCGGTTGGCTACAGAACGGTGCACTGGCCTTCTTAAACTCGACGGCGTTTGATCGCGAAGACAGCGAGCAACGCAAGGCCATCAAGTCCAAGCTTACGATGCAGCTCAAGGAGAATCCAGACTGCAAGCTTCTCATCTTCCCAGAGTCGACCTGTGTCAACAACCAATACATTGTCCGTTTCCAAAAGGGCGCCTTTGACCTCGCCGACGATGTTCGCATCTGCCCCGTTGCTATCCGCTATGGGCCAGAGACTCCGCGCTCGACTGTCTTTGAGGACGAAGTCGAGGAGCAAAAGAAATCTCGTCGTCGCAGCAACAACTACCACAGTAACAGCGCTCGGCATCAACAACAACAGCATCGTTCTCGTCCCATGTCAGCCAAGAGCCGGTATCGCACAGACAAGGGCTATAGAAGCAACCACAGCGAAGATACGACCGAAGACGAATTGAACGAGACTAGCCTGGACGGCTGGCGAAAAGATCTGTTCCGGATCTCAGATGACGATGATGACCTCGCCAACAACGAAAACGAAGAAGAATATCATCATGCTGCAAGCGATCTGGATGACATCCCCATTGATCGCCGCAGCAGAAATAACGATAATGATAATGAAACTCAAACGAAACGATATGACCAGCCCGGCCTTGGATCGGCAACTAAACAGCTGGGAACCATGGCAAAGGAGACCGAGCATGATTGGAATGCCGTTGATCCGTACTGGGATACACGGCAGTCATTGTTTCAGCAGCTCTTTTACCTTATGACACGGTGGAAGCTCGAGACTCATGTCCACTATTTGCCTCCACAGACAAGGCAGCGGCGGCGGCAGTCGCAGCAACTGCGCCGCCAAACCGATTACGCCGACAGCCACTCTTCTGACGAAGTAGAGCAAGATGAGGATCCTGTCCAGTTTGCCAATCGGATCCGATGCGATATTGCAAAAGCCGCTCAACTAAAAGTGGCCGAGTTTAACGGCCGGGACAAGAAACAGCTGCTCAAGTTGATTGATCAACAACAATCCTCTCAATCTTCCAATAATGAACTGGTAGTTACAGAAGAACAATCTTCGAAATTCAAGCGTTCGTCCAGTGCACGATCCATGGACGAAGGCTATGGCTCCTCCTTACGACTTGATTCTCTCGCTATGACAACTGATCAATAAAAGAAGTGATCCTCCATTACCAATGTGTTTTTTTTGGAACGTTTTTACTGTTTTTTTATTATTATTTTGTTGGTGCTTATGGCCTACACTTCCAGCCCAAGCTGGCTCTTGACCTTTTTGATCAACGCCCGCTTCATGAACTGTTCTCGAGATAGGTTCCGGACATGCTGTCGGTAATCAAATGAAAGAATGCAATGTAGAGGTATAGTCATTGGGACAAAATACAAAAAAAGGACTCTCGATTAGTCAAAAATATATATATTCCAAAGAATTCAATATCATTTTCCCTTTCCCTTCCTAATACCTTCATATAGGCATTGAGCTCTATCTTGTCCTGCCGTAAGGCTCTGTCCAGGGTGTAGATGGTGTCCTCTATCGCGTTTTCTTCCGCTACCAATTCAAACAGTCTAAGGGACAAGAGTGAAATAACAAAAAGGAAGGCTGATGAGTATTCATACATGACGATTGGGCATACTCGTCCCTTTACCCTTTGTGATTTTTTCACACTTGTCAAAAAAACATCAAACGACACATTACTGGTTGTGAACAACACTGCTTCCACAAATAATCTCATCGACGGGTTCTTCTGGCCAGTTTTGGATCTGTTCAATCTTGGCGGACAGTTGGTCAATCACCCTGCGAAGTGTTGTGATATTGTGCTGGATCTTGGCCTAAAAAATGGGTATTCCATTGACATTATTTGATAGGTAAGTATCCATTTTGTGCCAAATGAATAAACCAATATCTAGAACGAAAGGTGAGAGTGCACGTGTTGCTTATCCATTCATGTTGTGTGTTGTTCAATCCATAAAAAAATACCTCAAGATCTCTCAAATTCTCAATCTCCGTCTTGGTACGTGTCTCGGCATCGTTGAGCTGCTTGTTGACAGCGACAAGTTGATCCATCTCACGGGATGTCATGGCATTAAACTCGCGCAATGAATTTTGTAGTTTTGTGTACAGCTGAGCCTGTTGTGGGTTAAACTGCGGCGGAATTGCGCCGCCACCAATGCCTCCTCCTATACCTGTAATGCTGCCATTTCGCCCTCCGCTACCAACATTGCCGCCGCCGCCACTTCCTCCGCTGCTACCACTGCCGCCTGCTAATGAACTGCTTGGTGTCGATGATTGGAATCGCGAATGCTGCTGATGGTATGAACTGCCATATGACTGTGAGGCCATCGTTGGGGAGGCTACGCCTGTTGGGGGTGTCGTCGACATGGCTGAGCTATTGTACATCCGTGGTGAATAGTTGACAGCAGGCGCTGGTCGTAACTGTTGATTGAAATCCCCACCAAGAATCAATTGAAGAGGATTTGGAAGGTTAGGAAAGGCTAGACTAAATAGCAAAACGATGCATCATAGAAAGACGACGAATAAAGCACAAGACGTCATCAACGAACGGCGATAGACATACCGATGGAGATTGAGAAGGATAACTTCCAGGAGTTGGCGAATGAGTCTGCTGTGCCTGAGAGGTCATCGCGACAGACTTTGCATAGACTGGCGGTTCTTGTGAAAAGACACCCTGAAGGATCGAAATGAGCTCGACAAGATTGGACTGTTGAAATAAGGTAGCAAACATCGAAAAACAAAAGTCAGTGCGGGAGGATCTTGTTTTAGGTTTGTATGGGTAGAAAGAGCTGTGCAAATGTCATCATAGCAAAAGTGGAAACAACATGAAGGCGACGCTCTTTTGTTCATCTGTTTCTCTATTACAGAAACACAAAAAAAATCAACTTACATCACTCCGGTTGCTCCAGTACGCGAGATAAGGATGATAGCAGCGTCCGTTGTTATCAACATATCTGTTTGACTTGACCATCATGAGTGCGGTTGGAGTGACAAAAACGATAGGCGCCACAGAAGGATATGACGTTGGGAGCCAGAACGCCACAGGAATGTTGTACGTTGCTGACTGATACACGATCGGTACGGTGCCAATAAGGGAGAGCAAAAGTTGCGATCGGCCGTTGTCATGGGCTATTGAAGGAAGGATGGATGGGACAAACACAACATCGAATGAGTTTTGTTTGGAGTTGGTGATATGAGCCAAGCGAAAACTCTTTAGTCTTGGCAATCCTTCCATGTGCGTGATGAGTTGATCCTTACTATACGTCTCTGCTTTTGGTACAAGAAAGTTTTGGTAAAGTCGAAGTACTGCCTCCACGTCAGCAAACATTCGGTCTCGTTGCTGATACTACAAACCACTCATGGTGGGTAAATAGACAAAACGACAAACGGATAAGATGAATGACGGTGTCATTTATCGCTTGATTAACACCCCCTTTTGATAGAACCAAGTCGCCGCCAAGCCAAACCGTCTCTGGGCTGTTTTCCTTACACCAATGGTTGAGAGCACTTTCTGAAGCCATTCTGCAATCTCGGGGTCCATGCCTGTAATGGTTGATAAAAGCAATGCCAGTTTCCAGTCGTTGCAATGTCTAGCCACAAAATGTTCTAAAGCCGAAGAATAAGAAGCAAAAAAAGTGCATTACAAAGTTAGTGGACCAAAGGGAAAACCAGTCAATGGCGTCACGGTTAGACTTGATGCAACATACATGTTCTATTTTTTGGGCAGGAAAGAATGGGTTGGCTGTTTTACTGGCGCTGGTGTGTATAAAATGAGTATCGGTGAAAACAACTTGGGACAGCCTACTTCGCGGGCAGCGATGTAGCAAATGTAGAGTGATGCAAATAATGTTGTTGAGGGTTTAAAAAGGCACAATGGAAATGTAAAAGGGGACAGGCAGGAGAGGAAAGGGAAGAGGGTGGGTTGGTTGGGTGGTAGAGTATGCATATGGCAATAATACAGTTTCGCCCCACACGAGAGCAAAAACGTTCTCTGCTAGTTTTTCTCGCCTTTTGCTCAGGTACATAACCGCCATCTCTTCCCCCCAACTGTCCATTCTCCCCACGCACCCCACAGAACCAATGTCTGCTAACGGAACCGCCATCATCCTCAAGGACCGTGCCCAGGCCCTTGCACGCTACCCTCATGCTCGCATTGCCAATGGCATGATTTTTGTCTCTGGCATCTCATCCCGCCGACTGGATAACACGTAGGGTATCACACACGATAAGTGTGCTACAGCGTAATAGTTCTCACGTTACTGTGTCAAGTTTTGCTCATCCTCTGGCAATTGGGCGTTTTGTTATGCATATTCTGGGCGTGTTATTCAACTACAACATTCTAGATACGAAGGAGTCAAGGAGAACCCCGACGGCACCTTTGAGCTCGACATCAAGGCTCAAACCAAGGCTGTCATTGAAAAGTAAGAGTTCCACTGTGTGGGCTTTTTTGATCTTTGGCTGCGATTAGATACCTTTTTTTCGAAGAAATATTTTCCTCCGACTCCCGCTAATTGAAATATTGCGACATTGGAATACTTACAACTTTTCTTTTCTTTCTCTGCACTCTTCGTGGGAGTATAGCATTGATGTTATCCTCAAGTCTGTTGGCGCCTCTCTTGCCAACATTGTTGATCTGACTGTGTTCCTCACTAACATGAGCGACTATGGCGCCATGAACGAGGTGAGATTTACCAATCTGATACTCAAGCCTTCGCTTCTCCCACGCTCTTTTTTTCTTGTCTTATAATGATCTTAATATTTTCTCGCCAATATTTTCTCGTGTGACCCAGGTCTACAACCAGTACTTTAGCGCCGAGACAGGCCCTTCGCGTACCTGCGTTGGCGTTCGAGAGCTTCCATCGGTAGGTTGAAAGTAGATATAAGTGTACATATGTTTTGAGAAATGAACGACATGGATAACTGAAAGCCGTTTTTTTCTCTTCCTTTCTCTTTTCCTTTCATGCATCCCAATCCCAACAGCCCAAGTTGCTGATCGAGATTAAGGCCGTTGCTTTGGCACCATAGATCCTCAGAAAAAGCATTGCCTATAAACAATTGCTCAAATAAACTCCACTGCCATTGGGCTGTTGCGACTTTTTTTATCGTTATTGAAAAGTAATCTATCATTCTCAAGGTAGCCAAGCCAGAAGAAGAAGAAGAAGAAGAAGAAGAAGAAAAAGCGTATCAACCAAAAATGTGGATATTAGGACTTGGATGAGCCGTGAGGAGAACGAGAGCGTGAACGTTCACCCTCGCGCTCGCGTGATGGTGTACGGGAACGAGAACGCGACCGCGAACGAGAGCGGGAGTGGGAGTGGGAGCGATCACGAGGACGCGGGCGTTCCGACGACGACAAGTGGCCACCCGTCCGTGAAGGCGACCGGGACCGCGAACGATCAGATCGCGTACCCGAAGGGCTGCGGGTACGTTTGCGGCCTCGGCTAACGCTACGACGTCGAGATCGGCGAGTGCCTTCTTCATCATATCTGCCCTTCTCCCTGTCCGGTGATGGCGTGCTCATTCTCGTTTGAACTTGTTGTCCACTCTTGCTGTACGAGGCAGCCAAAGGTCGAGGAGATCTCGAGCGTGCACGTGAGTGGGATTCCCTGCTGTTAGAGCGTGAACGTGAACGAGAGCGTGACTGTGAGTGCATGTCACGGCTGTCGCTGCGGCGGCGACGAGCTGTAGAGGGTGATTTGGATCGAGAAGTCGAACGAGAACGAGAGCGACTACGCGAGCGCGAGGGTGACTGGAGTCCAGATGACTTTGACATGGACCGAGTGCGTGAATATGACCGCGAACGACCACGCTGTGGCGATCTCGAATATGATCGAGAGCGCGACAAGGATCGTGATGGGGAGCGTGAGTATGATCTCGACCTAGATCTAGATGAATACGAAGAGCGCGAAGATGCCGAGTACGAGCGGTGTCGACGGCGGCGGTAAGAAGGAGAGCGCGACCTCGAACGTGAGCTCGAGCGCGAGCTGTACGATGAGCGAGATGAGGAGCGTGAGGAGTAGGATGAACGACTGCTGCTCCTGCCTCTGCTCCTGCTGCGAGATGATCCTGACGAAGAAGATGACACACTATAAAGAGTACATTCATGTAATAGCAATCTGGTTAGACTAATAGGCATTTGTATGTATCATATTCGCTTTTCAATTGGCACTTAGTTTTACCTTCTTCTTCTCTTCTTTTTCTTTCGCTTCTTATCTTCCTTTGCCTTCTTTCGCTGGCGCTCCTCTTCTTTTTCCTTCAAAATCTTGGCAGCAAGTCCCTTCCTAAAAAAAAATTTAACCCGAACAAGTGGCGCAACTGTTAGTCATAACAATGTACGTCCAAGCACCAGCACAAACAGCTATCAGTAAGCAAGGCATTTGAAATACATACTTGGACAAGAATTCTTCAGGCACCTCGACCTGCATGCGTTTCACTGGTTTGTGAAGCTGTTGTGTTCTAGTGGGGCGAGGGTTATACACTCGAGTTCCCTGGCATTCATAGGTGTAATGTCCATACTGAAGACACTTTTGGCATTGCTGCGTAGTTGGGGCCTTGGTGAAGCTCTTTGTGAACTTGGGGCCGTTGGAGGATCGGAAACGCTTCATGGAAGCTAATGGATGGTTTAATGCAATAAGCAATGTGGGGGGATTGGGGAGGAACAAAGAAAGTAATGATTTGATCTTTTGCTGTTTGAGACGATGCAAAAAATAGAGTAAGCCCAAAAGTATAATAACCATATTGGGCAAATGGTATTGCGACCGATCGGCATTATCCATCCCTGGCTTGCTCGGTAAACTCGTCAAGGATTGCATTATATCCCAGCAGGTCGGGGTCGATTTTCAAGCCAAGTAGTAGCCGCTGCATCTTTGGGAGCCTCCTCAGCATCCGTTCGTTGCAGCTGTCCTCGCCTGAATACTCACGGAGCCGCACAGCCTCCTCGACCGAAGGCAGGTCTTCGACTGTATCCTGGTATTCCATCTTTTCACGCAACAAGTCCATTTGGGCGCGAGATTTGGCTCGAATGCGTTGTGGCTCATTGGCATTGACCTTTATGCTGCTATAGCTTCCCTCATTCATGGTTTCCTTCCCCACCGCTGATGCCTGAGAATCATCTGAATTATCACGCGATAATGCCGAAGCTGAGCAAAAGGTTTCAGTCGTTCGTCTGCTTCCGAAGATGTTTCGATGATCCTGTTTTTGTCCTTGCTGCTCATTCCACCATCCAACCCCACAACTATTGCTGATAGGAGAAGATTGTACTGTGGAGGTTGTCCACGAACTAGAGTTAAAATCATCGTCATGGTTGTCCTCGACCATGTGCTTCACCAAATATGTCGCAGCCTCCTGGCTAACTCGTCGCCACTTGTCAATCAATGCATCAAGTGAGCCAGCCTCACTATCCTGGTATTTTTTCGCCAGTTTAGCATTACGAATCGACGACTTGAGTTCTGCAACCCGATACTGCAGCTTCTGTATCTCAGCCTTTCTGTCCGCTGCCAAAGGATCACGCTTTTGAACAGCGTTCTCATGAGCAGCCTGGATGACTGGTGATCGAAACGGAAGATTAACACGCTGATGATGGCGGCGGGCCAGTGCTGTCCCTGCCCTGGTTTTGCTTTTCCCATCTGCTGCCACTTCCACAGCTGGTGGTGATGCCTCATGAATATTGTTAGTTTTCCTGGTATTTCGAGCGGGCAGCGAGACTTGTTGGGAATCCTGCTTGTGCTTTTTGCTACTTTCATGAACAGCCTGCTCGTGTACATCTTCCTTGGAAACCGATAAAGTGTGTTTAAGTGGAGATTTAAAGGGACGCTTGAGAAACGCCTCTCTCATCTTCAACTTTTGCGCCACACTCCTGGAAGCACGAGCTGCTGGCTTGGTGGCCGCAGTACTGCCCGAGTCCTCCGTCACAGGGATCAAATCCTCCTGCGTTGGTGGCAAATTACGAGTATCTATATCAAGAGCAAACTGACATTTTGTCAAAAGACGTCGTCTTTCCTACTTGTTGCTGGTAACTACGGACTCTAATATGCTATGCGCTTCTGTACCTGTCATCTTCATTACATGGCATGCAAATTGAATGTTAAGGAATAAAGGAAAATTGCATGCAACAAGATCAAAGATATTGGTGGCAAAAAATTTTGATCTGAACTAAAGCCATCTGCCCAAAAAAGATATAAGGACACCGTTCTTTTCAGCCAGCGGCATCAATAGGAACTCAAAAGAACACAATGGTCGCGTGTCAGCTTGATTTTATTTCGCTGCAATAGACTATAGTACATTTTTCGACTTCTGTAATAAAAGCAAAAGAAGCCTTCCACCAGACTGAACAACTGGTAGTTTCACCGTAAATTGGGTGCTTGACGCGGCTCACTACCATATATGTATCAAAGGGCAAAGCAAGACAACGATATTTGTTAGCCACAAAATATAAAATCTTGGAAAACATATAGCCAAAAACCAATAGGCGCGTGGTTGGACATACACTCCCATTTCATTGTCATCATCGTCGTCAGGAGCTGATCGCCTCTGTGAAGTTCGCTGTCCTGCTTCCTGTGGGTTCTGGCTAACGGTTTGGAAGGCGGTATATATAGGCCCATATTCCTACAATACATGTGAATATTTCATGTACACATTATTTGTCAGCCATTGGTTGTAACATACAGAATAGTACATTGAATATTATAATCATTTTCGTGTAGATGGTTAAAAGAAAAGAAAAAAAAGGCAGGATAACGAAGATGGCGACTTACGACGAGCTGGTGCTTGAAGCCTGGGTTAGGGTTCATGCAGAATCGCTTATTCTGCACATAGGCATAGACAACCTCATAGTCAAGCCGAGTGACCTCCATCAGGTACGCGACGACAAATGCCGGTGAGCGCGATATTCCGTTCATACAGTTGACAAGTACTTTGCCACGTTGCTCCAGTAGTGCATAGTCCATAAACCGCTTGACGAGTGGAAAGGTCGTAATCAGATTTTGTGTCAGAGCATCGGCAATGTCGAGATGCAAGTACTGAAAGTGATCGGAATGGTGTGTCTTGAGAATCTTGCGTTCCGCCGGGTCCCAGAGAGAAACGATATGTGTGATGCCTGCCTGTTGGAGGCGAGCTAGGTCCCTCGTAGCGGCGTATGGACCGAGAAAAACGCCAGGGACAATCTCCTGCATCTCTCGCCGTTGCTCATACCGCCATTCCATCTGTATGGAACCAGCTTCAATTAGCGACCTGTACTCGGCTGCTTGCTTCTCTTGTCCAGACATTGAACAAATGCTGGTGATGAATAAAGTCTGAAGGTTAAAAAAATAGTAAGTGCAGGTGATGTATGAAGAATGTGAACGGTTTTCGCAAAATTGGAGGAGGGGGAAGGCCTGCTTTTGACTCGCTGCCACTCAGTGGCAACGCTCTCAAACGCTGCCATTCTCGTGTTACCCCCCAACATAGACAACATGAGTAACTCACCCAACCCGGCACACAAAGAACAGAGGCATGCCATACACATTCCACATAACTTGCCACCTTTTTCATATTGTGGTATATCTTTATGAGGCTTTATGGGGCTTTATGAGGCTATTTACATCTCGAGTTTAAAGGACATACTCGCCCTTGAACTTCTTCTCGCTCTTCTGCATGATCTTCAGGAACTCCTCATAGTTGATGCGGCCATCACCGGAAACATCAGCCTCGTGAATAATCTCATCGATATCAGCCTATGGAGGGAAAAACGATGAAGAGAGAGAGAGCCAGCAATGTGTAAGTCAAAGTCCTCCTTCTTTTTGGCTTGGTGACACCATAACTATAGTTCTATCCTCACTCAACCACAATTTTCATCCTCTTCAATTTACCTCAGAGAGCGAGTTGTTGCCAGCAGCGCGAAGAGCAGTCTTAAGCTCGGCAGCCGAGACGTTGCCAGTGCCGTCCTTGTTGATCGACTTGAAGAGGACAGTGTAGGCGTTGTCCGAGGTCTCAGGGCGCTGGAAGGCAGGGCCAACAAGGGCGGCAAAAGCCTTGTAGTCCAATGGCTGAGTGGGAATCTTGACGGTACGGGCAAACTCTTCGTTACCAAGGGCCTGTAAAGATCAGGATGCAGTAATAGAAAGGACGAGTTAGGTCAATATCCCGGATAATAGTACGAAGGAGAGAAACAAAGGGACCAGACCCAGGAGGC
>JAAAIY010000046.1:41254-142720 GCA_016098105.1 Actinomortierella wolfii
ACTGCACAGCTCCCAAGACACTGTGTCCGAACACGCCGCGAGCAACTCTCCGCAAAGATCTGTCCGCCTGCAAGGACTCATTGCCTTCACCGGAACTGAAGTCTGCACAGAGGCTGTGGCCAACGTTGGTCAGCAGGCATTGAAATGTACTCAAAAGACCATTTCACTAAATATAAGAAAGAAGAATAGAGGGAAGCAGAAAAACAAGCGTTGTGGATCGATACTTGCAGCAAGGGCTTCCTGGAAGGCCTGGGGCTGAATGGTACCCGAGTTGGTGGGGTCGAAGAGAGCGAAGGCTTCCTTGAGTTCGATGTCAGACATGGTGAATGAGTTTTTTGTGATGACTAGGTGAAGATGGGAGGTAAAGAGAGAAAAAAAAACAAAAAAAGGCGCAAGGAAAGGCTGTCCTATTTGAGGAGATGACGAGCTTTTGAGGACCAAAACGGTCTGGTGCACGTCTTCTATAGGCCTTCTGGTCGACTCAAATGGACAAACGGCAAAATCCAACTCCCGCTTTTGTCTCCAAATCGGTCCAATCAGTCCTGTCTCCCACTCTCAAAATTGCCTCGTTTTGTTGTGCTCTCAGTGTTTTGCTGCACCACGAATACTAAAAGAGAGCTTCCCACACCCCTCTTTATCATTCTCCACCTGTCTTGTCTTGCCCTGTTTGCTGTTGTTTTTCTTTTTGCGTGTTTTTTTTTCTCTCACTCTCTTCGGGATCTCGAAGATGGAGGAGAGTGGATCTATATCAACACGCAAAGAGATGAAAGTAAACTTCCAGGTTGTTGAGAGGTCTCTCCCCTACCCCAGGATCTTGACCCACCAATTATCATTTTTTCATTTTCCAAATCTGGCTCCCAACCTTCCCCCAACGATTGGCTGTAACTCTGAAGAAGGAAAGTCATTGTCCATGCGGACACTCACTCTTCTTGTTCATCTCTTCCCCCTCCACCACTACCACTACCACTTTCTCTCAGTTATCTGAGCAAAGACGCTTAACCTCTGTTCCCCTTCTCCTCTCCTCCCTTCCCCTCCCTACCATTCCCAACTCTTCACAGCCACTTCTTAGCCACATGCGTGCAGCTATTATCTCTCTCTGCCTTGTACCTCGCCTTTTAGACATGAGCTCTATATCAATTACGGTTTTTAAGGTACACACCATGGAGCACTCAAGTTTTTCCGCCATTACGATGATTTTCGGTACGAAAATAAAAGACAGTTTGAATATGAGGATCTGCGCAAAATCGTCATCAAACACTGTATATGACCACATACTCAATATACCCTTTGTGCCCAATAAAGGAGGAGTAAAACCACAGACGCTTGACATCAACACTCACAGAACAATCTTACCTGGTAGGGTAAGT
Source organism: Actinomortierella wolfii (assembly GCA_016098105.1). NCBI lineage: Eukaryota > Fungi > Mortierellomycota > Mortierellomycetes > Mortierellales > Mortierellaceae > Actinomortierella > Actinomortierella wolfii. The sequence continues at coordinate 42,622 of JAAAIY010000046.1, forward strand.
AGAGGAGAGGGATTAGTGGAATTTTGTACCTGGGAACCCTTGAACTATGGAGCTACTCTAGTCACTTTTACTACTTTCGTCTTGGTCGCTGCGAAGTGCTGTCATGTTTATCCCGACTTGCGGGCTTGTCTTCTTTCTTTCGTTCCAATGTCACCTCGCTGACGAATTCCCCATAGCCCAATCACCCATATGTTTTTTTATCGATACAAGACACGCGTGCACTTTTTAGGAGGTGTCAAACGATGAAGCATTCTCAGCATGGTTCTGTAGACACAAACAATGAATAGTATCCATATGCCATGGAAAAGTGTGAATGGGTTCACAACAAAAAAAAAGGGAAAAAGAAAACCCCTCAACTAGACTCCCAGAATACCAAAACTATACACGCTCTAGATATTCCATCAAGGTCAAGAAGTCTATGCTTCATTCAAGCTATCCTACTGCCCTACAGCAACCTCGTGTAGTAAGCGGCATAGTAATGCCTTCAGCCTTTCAAGTATTTTCTCTCTCTTTCCGTCATAGGTTATTGGCTCTTTCATCACTGATATGTCTTTCTTTTGATCTCGTATCGGCGGAGAGGGAGAACCCTGTAGCAAATCCTTGCATTGCATTGAACCCGTATTTCTATTGGAATGATCTACATCGCCTTTTCCCTTGTCCCTTCTTTTTCTTCGTTTGCTCTCTCAAGCGAACAAGTGGCACAGATGAAAGGCAAGTTAGTGCGCAGAATTCTACTCACGTCCAGGTCATGAGCATCACGCTGGTTTTCGATTTTATCTTGTAGACCCTTGGTATCCGCATAAGTAAAAGCAGTCCACGATGGCGAATGACCAGCTTGGATGGCTGATTCACGATGGGGGTATTTCGAGGCCAAGTAAACCGCACCAAATCAACTTTCTAGATTTTTTCATATCTTTCGCGCTTTAATAAATATAGGAGATATAGGAGACTCTCACACTGACATCACCCAGTGAGTCCTTGTGAAGGTCTGACCGCTATAAAGGACGAGAACATTCAACAAATTTCTTGCTCTTTCTTTTGATTCATACTCGCTCTAGCAATTCACTCGCGCGCTTCCACATTCCCCCACTCAGATCCCTTCCCGCCCTGTATATATTCTTTCTTTACAGATATACTCCTTCCACCCACAATCAGTCATCATCATAAACACAAAGGAAGAGGCCATGGCAGCTACAACTGAACAGGTACAGACGAAAAGACATCATTAATGTTGAAGAAAATGTCTCCACAATCTTTGAAAATTTAATATTCAGTCATTGAAATGCGGGGTTTACACCATGTCTCTTTGAAAATCAATAGAACACAACCTTTAATATCGGACATCTACCTGCCGCCCACCCAATGGCACCAAATGGGAGCTCTGTACGCAGTAGCAACACAGGCGATCGCCATGATACCACATCATCATCCTTACCCTTAGCCAAGAGTCGACCATCGTTCTCTATCACATTGCCGCCTTCCAAGTCGAAGGATAACGCCGCCGTTGCTCGGACGATCGTCTTTGACGGTGTAGATGATCATCGTCAGGCTGCTCTTCGTAACAGAAATGGTGGTCATCGCGATAATGAGGTGCGGCATCAGCAACAGACACCAGAATGGCCAAACGATGATCCTCCTGTGAGACGACGCAGCGTGCAATTCATGCCAGGTAAGGACAGGAAAGGAGGGAGAGGAGAGAGAGAAAGATGGATAATATATCCTCGTCGTGAGACGGGGAGGGAGGGAGAAAAGGAGATGTAGAATGAAAAGGGTTCATGACACTTGGAACATTATGCAGAGACGTCCGCCCCCCCCGCCCGTTCCATGGCCCTTCATCGCCCACGTCTCTTCTGTTGATCCCCCTTTTGATAGTCCTGCACTAACATTTTCCCCCTGTCTTTCTACTTTTTATTTATGAACGACAACAAAAAAAATGTGCGCAAATAAAAATCTAGGTGATGAGGACACATTGGCTGATCACGAGCACCAGAGTATGCTGCCTAAGACACCATATCCAACAAATGAGAACCCGATGGAAAGTTCGTCGTCTACGCGAAGATCCTCCTCCCCTTTCGCTGCTACCAAACCATCAAAGACGTCCTCGCCTTCAGCGTCATCGCTGCATTTGCCACATCCGCCCGATGATCATACGTATCATCACAACATTGTGCACCATTTCTCAGCCTCACCACCATCGTCATCCTCATCCTCGACATCCCCTTCGCCTTCAGTCGAAGAGATGACAAGTGAATCTGATAAAAAATCATAGGCCCTGAGAAGAGTAGAAGGAGTACACAACAACATTTCATGGACCCTCTCTATTATCTCCTACAGAGGACCTTTTATACATAAATAAAAGAACTTGAATCTTCGTTTTTATTTTTTACAAAGTGGTAAAATCTACTTTCCATCGTTCCATCAATGGTAGTTTAACACTAAACTTCGGCACATAATCTAGAGCATTACTTGAATCCATCTTGTTTCTTTCGTTGCCTATCAAAAAGAAAAAAAAAACCCAGTAAGAGTAGAGAAAATAGATGGCAGTTGGGGGTCCGTCGGGGAGTCTCGTAAAGTGGCAAAGTAAAGGAAGGGAAAGATCTGGTCACGGTTACAGAGGAAAAGAAAAGAAAGCCATGGAAGGGGAAGGGGGGAGGATTTTTTTTTACCCAAGCCCAATGTATAACACGTTTTGCGCTCATGTGGGGTGTCAGTCACCGGATGATGCAAATGTCGTGGCAGTCAGGGGTATCAGAGAGTGGAATAGAGAAACCAAAAGTAACGAGAAAGGAGATGAGGATTTGGTAACCCATCCTGACTCTTCCGCGGATAAAAGTCAGAAAATGATTACATTTGCAATTTACAAGCTTTCCATCTCAAAGAGACCAAAGAGTAGTTTACCAGTTTACAAGCCAAAAAACACACAAGATGGAGAGTTCAAATGATGCGAAATATAATAAGTTTTTTAATTTCTGAAAACGGGGGCAGTATTGTACAGGATGTTGTGGGGTAAGAAGAATATATACATTTTTCTTGTTTTTCTTGTTTGAAGAAAATAACAAAAGAAAAAAATGGCAAACAGGAATGAGGAACTTTGAGTGGGGGGAGGAGGGGAGAGAAAAAAAGTAAGAATTGCACAAAGGGAAGCGTTCACTGTTGCAATGTTGTTATATGGTTGTTATGTTCAAAGAGAGGGCTGAATGTCCAAGCGTTGGATGTTGGACTCTGTCAATGGGCGATGTTCCTGCTCACGCTGCTCCTCAGATGACGACGACGACTTTGGGTCGGCGTCCTCGCGGTCGTTCTCCGAAGCATTCTTCTCGTTCTCATCCTTCCGGCTGAGCTGGAAGGTGAGCGAAAGATCCATCTCTGTGAGCGAGGTCATGCCAGGCTGAAGACGGAAACCAGCCTCGGCAAGCATCTGCTCAAGTTGCTGAGCATGCTGCAACAGACGCTGGTTCTCCGAGATGAGCTGCTCGTTCTGGGCCTTGGTAGAGTCGAGCTGCTGGACCTTCGACTCGAGATCTTTGATATAGGCCTTGCGACGGTTGCGGAAAGTGCGCTGGGCAGCACGGTTCTGGGCTGCACGACGAGGGTGTGTTACGTTACCATGAGAACCAGGGAGATGCTGGTAAACAATGGGAGCTGCTGGCGCAGGGGCGGCAACAGCAGTGATAGGGGTGGCAGTAGTGACCTCGGTAGTGACGGGCGAGGCCGTGGTAGCAGCACGCTTGGCAGCGCGTGTTGATGCAGCTTTGGCAGCACGGGCCATGGCGGCAGTGGTGGCAGTGGTGGTGGTGGTGGTGGTCGAAGAGAGAGTGTCAGCTGGAAGGGTGGAAGTGGAGGAAGAGGAGGATTTTGTGATGCGAGTAGTGCGAGATGGCTTCACTTTGTCAAGTCGTGAACTGGTTGAGATTCTGCTCGACGACTGGCTAGTGGAAATGGAGGGCGATGAGACGGGTGCAGCGATGGCTGGGGCAGGAGAGGAAGAGGCACTCATGTTGGGTACAATTGCCACAGGCATGGTTGGGCTGGGGATTGTGTCCAGTAGTGTGGGCGAAGTGTTACGCACAGTCTCGTGATCTGCACGTTGACGAGCCGTGGGCGAGGCGGGATGGGTCTTGGGAATATAGCCAGACTGGCTCTGGAAGGAGTCATGAGTAGATTCAAAGAGAGGCATCGAGGTGGCGATCGTGGCTGGAACAAAGTGTTCATTCTCCACTGGCTGCACCATGGGCATGGCAGAGCCTGGGGCCGAACATACAGCGTCCAGCATGGCTGACAGAGTGGTGGTCGTAACAGGGATCATCATGTTAGTAGTATTGGCGGATTGGCTAAAGGAAGGCTGGGAAAATTGCTGCTGTTGCTCCATCATACGCTGCTGCTGCTGGTGCTGGTGCTGCAGACGCAGCTGCTGGGCGTGTCGTTGCTGCTGCTGCTGGTGTTGCTGTCGCTGGTGAAAGAGCTCGACATCCGAGTGCGCAGGCGCAAGACGCGGTTGCGAGGCTGGAGCGGCCGTCATGGCCAGAGAGTTGGAAATCTGAGATGCGACGACATGTTGAGGTTGAGTCGGCGAGGCCGTGGCAGACTGCTGGTCTTGCATTTCGAAGGACGGGTACATCAGGAAATCGACTTGCTGCTGCTGTTGTGGTTGTTGTTGTTGCTGGTATGACTGATGTTGCCGCAGACGCTGGAAGTGGTGCTCTTCAGAACTCTCCGTCTTAATAATGGGGTATGAGGGCGAGGCGGGAGCACTGGGTATCAGCTGAGGCATCGTGTTTGAGAATGCCATGGCGTTCTGATCAAGGGGGTGGGAGGGATAGGAAGGCGAGAGATGTGGTTGCGACTGTGGTTGCGCTTGTGGGCGGTGGTTCAAAGCGCTCTGTGATGGCTGGGAAGGCACGGGTGCCAAGAGATAATCTTGCACAGGTGAGGCTGATGCAGATGCTATGAAAGTCTCGATCTGTTCTTGTTGCTGCATCAGTTTTGCCATGCCATCATCGAAGTGTTGTGGCAGGTTGAAAAAGTGGTTGTCATTTGGGAACACCATAAGGCTCTCGAGCATGTTCTTTTCCTGTTTAGCGCGTGTCAGCTTGCCCAAACGTAGATTGTGAGGTGAGAGTTGTGAATCAGGAAAAAATGAGTAGTTTCTCGCTGACACGGAGGAAGCGGTACTACCGAAAAAAGGTATCAACTGCAGACGCTAATAGAGAGAAGAGAGAGAAGAGAGAGAAGAGAGACGTTAGAACTTTATATAAAGAAATAGTGCAATGAGGGAAAGAGAGAGAGAAAAGTTGTAGAGGGGCTAGGAACATTAGGAACAGGCCTTACCCAAGATGGGCAATAATAAAAAATTGATCAGAGGAGCTCGTGGCTGTGGGCGGTGGCTGTGTGGGAGGCTGGATCTGGCGCACAATGATCACTCAAAGGGTGTTATGATAGAGGAGGATATAGGGAGGGAATGGAAGTGTGCACAACGGGACGACGAGAGGAAGTGAACGAGAGAGGACAATCGGATGAGAATGTTTTTCCAAGTCGGACAAGAAGAAATCGACAGAGAGGAATAGAGAAGAGAAGTTGATGGATGTTGCTTGAAGCAGACGGGAGAAGAAAAAGATGGAGGGTGTCAATGCACCTGGTTTTATATCGAACGGTTTACCAACCAACAGAAGAAAAAAAATTTTTTGGTCCACTTCCCCTCTCTTTGCTGCATCCACTCTGCATCATAGTCTAAACAAAACAAAGCAATATTATTGTATTGAATTTTATTTTAAACAGTATATAGCGGGATTTGTATTCCTGAATCTATGACATAGTTATTCAACCTATTTTTTGATCTTTACCAATTCAAATTTTCTAGTCTAAAATGGAGCCAATGGCGTTCAACCAAATAAAGGATGGAAGGGGTGAAAAAGGGTTATGCCATCTCTCATGGCATAGAGAGAACCAAAGAGACGTATAACGACATTCCCACTTCCACACAATCCTCCGTCCTCCGTCCGTCTCCTGTATGCTGCTGCTAATGTTAATGCTATCTTCTCCTTTCCCTCCCCTCCCCCTCTTCTCCCTCGCTGTTCTCTCTCTTTCGTTCTCTCTATCTCTCTGTCCTTTCTCATTCCGCGTTCATTGACACCTGCAGTCCAGTCTCTTGCTGTCTTTATCCAGTCTCCTTAATCTTTCGTTTGGTTCACTGATCGTCAATTTGCTTTCACTCCGTGGAATGTGCCTGGCTGTGAAATTAGAAATTAGTCACAACATATATTAGACGCGACGAGTTGTATTAATCACCCTCACTCACTCCATCTTCCTTGAACTAACGCGCCCTGATGGAGGGAGAAACAAAAAGACATGGTGGGCAATAGCCGACACTCCTGTGTATGACGGGAAGGCAAATAAAAAAACGCCCCATCGAGTGGTGTTGACGCCAGGCTCATGTCCAGCTGGACAGGTGATGCAACATGAGAAAGCTCCTACCTTGTAACTACCCCCTACCTCCATCCCAGGCTTTTTCTTGGCTACCCCACCCCCTTTGATTCTCGCCATGATCCCGTTTATCTCTCTCGCTCATGATCTCTGATATCACATCCCATCCTCCCGCTCCCCTCCCTCACTGACCTCCCTCCTTCACCCCCTGGTGAACCTCCGTTTGTGAAATGAAAGGGGAACGATCCTGCCTACTAGACATGCCACTGGGAAAGAGAACAACCATGGTCTTCGTTATCGCTCCTTTCTTAACCCCCTACCTCTCTTTCTCCTCTCTCTCCTTTCAAGCCATCAAGAGATGTCGTCCAGTGTCGAATGCTACAGTGCCTGAAAAAATTGCTATACACAGCTAAGCAAAATCCAAGCACCGAGGATGTACGCCGTATGGCACATGGAATGGTCCAGACAAAAAAACATCTCTCTGTCATTTTATCAGCTCATCTTTTCGCTCAGTGTTTGGGACGTTGGAAACAAGCTCCATGGCTATCTCATCCTTCAGAAACAGTAACGATCGCCGTGATACTTCTCCAAGGCAAACTCCGTGGTAGATAATAAATGAAAAAAGAGTAAAATGAACCAAAAGTCCTTCTCGCTCCATTCTTTTTTTTTCTGATCTCTCTCTCTCTCTCCTTTTCTTTCTTCCTTTACTCCTTTTACCCCTCGTTCATCTGACACCGAGTTACTTATCAAGGTCATACAAGTGTGGAGATAACGAACGAAGGCCTGGATGAGGCAATGTTGAATTTGGGGTTGCCACGTTTGGGGAGACTGAGATACCCACAACGCCTTCGTTACTATCGTCATTTAGGCTCAACCCCCCTTGGGCGTCTCGGCGCTTTATCAAACGCTCTTTAAAACTACTCATTTCTCAACCTAAGTTGAAAGACAATATTACCCAGAAAAACATCAACAAAGTGCATGTCCGAGGGGGAAACGATTGATCAAAAAGGGAAGAACGGAAACATCTGTCGGCGGGAAAAAAAGAGCAAAGAGCTGATCGAGTGATGGGAATCTGCATTCAAAGTAGACAGGCGGGATGTTTTTTTTTTCTTGATGACCCAGGCAACATAATCAGGACCCTGCACGTTAATGCACATTGGTAACAAATAGGAAGTGAAGGAAATAAAGAGCAAATGCACTTGAACCACATTGACCATAATACGAACGGGATGAACTATGTTTGATCTATACAAAAAAGAAAACTGGAAACCAAATTTTTGTACAGCCTATTGAACGTTTGTGCTACTTGTAGCCACTTTCCCTCTGTGCACCCGACACACAAAGGAGGAAATATTCGTCAAAACAAAGGCTTCAGAGGGTGTAAAGAAAATAAAACTTGGTGGCCTATGTGAGAGCACCATAACACTACGTCAGACAGGGACGCGATCGTTTGAGCAAGAGTGAGCTTGCATCTCATGACCAGACGTACCTTACCAGTAGGACATGGTAAGGTTGTTTAATTGAACTGTCCATTAGATCGCAGGCCAAGCTCTGACTTGTACTCTCCGTCACAACGGTCAACAGTTGAAATAACAGGGGCGACGACGAGGAGAAGCAAATTGTGTGGGACTTCGAGAAGATGATAATATCGGTATGATCCTGATTACTGCATCACGTTTTTGCTTTGCACCCGGGCAACACTGGTGACTATGTGTGCAGGAATTAGTAAGGCCAATATATTGAAAAGAGATTAGCAATATAGGGCCTTGAAGTTACATATCAAGCCTGGACTCATGTAGGGATAAACATTAATATGCATCATGTTCATTGAAAGCATTTCCGCGGAAAGAAAAGACGCTTTTGTGCAACAAGAAGCAATATAGTGCATAGAACTGATCACGGCACCGAGCTGTCTACAGTTTTGCAGGATTGCTTTTTTGTTGCAAATGGTGTAGGCCAAGCATGAGTCATGCGCCGAGGCAAATGACGAGGAAAATGTAGCGTGCATAATATATAGAATGAGCGGGGGAGGTGTAGCGTTATAGGGCATTCAGTCGATGAAGCCAGCTTTGTAGGCATGGATTTCAGTCCATGGATTACTCTCCATTCAGTCGTTCAGTGGAGTTGACATTATGTCGAGTGATGTGCCTGAAGTTATGCACTATAGCTGTAACTTTATTCGACTAGTATTCTGCAAAGTAATCTAAGTAAAAGTACTGGTTGCATTGGAGGGTATTTCCCGCCCTTGGTAGAGGGTAGAGGTACAATATCCAGTATGCTAGTGTACCCTCGGAGAAAGATGTAGTCCGTGAGTGGCTGGAAGTAGCCCTTTTTGAGTTTTGGAGTAATGGATCAAACTGGAATAGCAACGGCCATGACAGGCTGTGCTATACTTGATCTGGTCTTGAATGTTTTGTTTGCAGTCCTGACTAATCGCAGCATCCACCCCCCTTTTCATTCCCTCGCATTCCATTCGATTTTCATGCTTCCCCATGATTCCAATTTGGTAAGAACATGTGAAAAATGCCAAGAGCCACTACTGTTAGTCCCCTGGATTGCATGGTGGTGCTTGGATCGATGTTAGGGTGTTGCTACAAGTGCTTGCAACTGTCTCTCACTACGTCCTCTAAATCATCTTCCTCTATGGCACTTCAATCCACTCCCTCCTTCCCTCCCTCCCTCCCTCTCTTCCTCCTCCCCCCTTCTCTCTCTCTCACCCTCTCCCCCCCCCCACACACACACACACCCACACCCACATACACACACTCTCTCTCTGTTACATTGCCAGCGTCATGTACACGTAACGCTTTGATCGATGTCTGACCTGATCAGTTTTGCTCGAGCCACCTCTCCACTGCTCTCAGTCATACCAGAGACCATACCACATTTGTCCTACCGAGAGCATGCACAGAGACGACATGAAAGAGCCCTGTGCGAAGGAAGATTTCCTCCCCTTCCCCTTTTTTTTTCCATCTAGCACTGACCCAGAGATTCTCTCTGTATTTCTCTCTGCCACGAGATGGAGTGTGTAACTGTAAAAAAATTTTTTAATTCCCTTTTAGAGTTAGCATGTCAACATCAGCGTGCAGCATGTACACAAACAATGGCGCACTAAAAATAGGCTGACTGGCAGATCGGCCCTTCCTGAAGGAGACAGTGCATTGTTTGTTTTTTGGAGTACTGGAGTGCAGCTGCAAGACCTAAATCATCGTTTTGAAGAAAAACAAATACACCAGCCACGTCAAGGAGATGTATACCTTTTCCAACATCGCTCTTTCCATTGGTGTAAAGCTCAACCAATCCTTTTCTTGTTGAAAGTTGGTAACGGACTTTGTTCTCCTCTCTCCCCCTCCGAGGAATTCGGCTTGAGCTATGGAAGAATAATGTCCCACCATCAGAGAAGCGGGGGCCACAATGCTTGGATTTAAAAAGGCGCCTTGTTTGCTTTTCAGCATGCAGCATCCGATCAAGCACTATGCATAAAAAAAGTGATCGAGGTTATGGTCATTGATCTTTCGAGATCTAAAGCATGCATATCAAGGCAATCCCCCTCGCATGTTTTGCTGGAAGGATTATGCTAGACAGTTTAGCCAAAACTACTCGTGTCTCTTCCTCGTCACTGCATGCTACTATTTCTTTTTTCAATGTGTTCACACAGTATCCGATCGATCTGTTAAAATAATCCGTCCCGTTACTCTGCATACCACCGATATCCCCAATTTTTCTTGCGTTTTGAAACTTGAATGATAAGGAAGGAATAAGATTCTGGTGGTTATGAATAATGTGGATTTGTTTCGTCCTCCTGGATCCATTCACTTTTTCAAATAGCATACTTTCAACTTTTTATTTTTCGCTGGAGTAAGGCCTATCACAGAAAGTGGGGATTACAGATCGTGAAACGACAACCAGAAGAGTTTCGACCCCAAATGCACAGAAGGGGCTTAAGGTTGAGGGATGCGTTTGTTTATGTTCCTATGGGTACATGTCGAAAATGAAGTGTTGGTAAGGAGATAAACAAACATGTTGTATTGCGTTTTGAACCACAAATAAACTTGTATTAAACAACAAGCTTTGTTCTACGCCTTCTTTTTCGGCTGAATGTTTATTCTGCGATCTGGAGAAAGAAAAAAAAACAAGGATACACACAAGAAGCAGGGAAGGATTATCAAGAAAAAACGTGAAAATGTTATACAGGAAACATGATGATTGGAATCATAATCGTGAGGCATCGAAGAATTGTTATCCGTAGATGATGACTGTGTGGTAGGGGGAGTGTGTTCAGTTACCAAAATCCTCTCTCTTCTTAGTGGAAGCATAGAGATATTCCCAAGAAGATCTGACATCAGAGATCGATAGGTGAGATCATAATTTGTACTATTCAGCGCATGGATCCCTCCTATGTGTAATGGGAAGGTAAGAGTACCCCCACAGTGGTGTCTTTTAGCTCTTTTAGCAACTTAAGAGGCATCATGCATGGAACATACACGTTGAGAGTAAAGATCAACTATTGGTATATGTAAAGTTATCAAGGTTTGTCAGGGGTAAAAGCACGAATTTCTAGCCAAACTGTCTGACATGCAATATTAAAAGTCAAAACAGTCCACGATCTAGAATGCGTATGTGTGAGCACTTTAATTTAAATGGGTGAAAAAAAATCGTGGGCTGAGGCCCAAACTCAGCATTGAGTACAAACACATTTCATGCCCACGTTGCTGCTGTGCTCACACTGCACTAGTGTCCCTTTCTGATCTGTGCTCATTACTGGAGTTGATAAAAAAGGGGGGTGTGCAGAGACATACGGAGGATAATGTGAAAGGGCAAAAGGGCGATATTCAATTGCAGTGTTATTGAAACGAAGTTTTTCATGAGAATCTCCCATACCGTTCCCTGTTCCAAATGCAGGCTGAGCAACATATTTCCCAACTCTCGGGCCAACTAAAAGAGGCGGTGCGCTGTTTTTTGTACTAGTGTTTCTCTTTGGCATACATTCGATTCCCTCTCTCATCAATGTTAGTCGCTACCAGCACAGTGGGAGAAGTACATGTCTGCAGTTCATAAATTCCCCTTGTCCGTTACGATCCTCACGCCTTGTTGTAAGCATAGACTACCCCAGATCAAGTACCCTGATCAGACAAGTAAAAAAAAAGGCGCTCGCGTACCATGCTCACGCTCTTCTCATTTTCGTGTTCACTCACCATTACCTCTTGTTCCGCGGTTCTGACTTTTCGTGTTTCTGCATCTCTGTTTCATCCCGAGGAACCCGGCAAGGAACCAATCATTGTCATAAGAGGACTCCGCGGGGGGTGGGAAGGGGTGCGATATGCATCAGAGCTCGAAATCCGCGACATTAGACTCAGCGGATCTCTTTTTCCGTTCTGCTTCCTGGAAAAAAGGGTTTGTGATGTGATGAGTGGTGCTTCAAAGACGGCGGATGGCGGAAGGCGGAGGAAAAAAGGAAAAATAAATTTTTTTGAGGGAGGAGAACGGACCTCCGTTCGAAACGGCGAAAATTATACTCCGCTCTTCATACAAACAAACCAAAAGAACACAGGGGTGTTCCAACAAACAAACAATTACACAGAAGCACATAAAACTGCATTGCAGAGATGGAAATAGAGTTTGGGATGACATCATTATTGTACTACACCTGTCGTACCCGAAAATTGGATGCAATAAACCTGTCGGAGATGTAACTTTATTTTTCTTGCAGCTTTCCGTCCACAAAACAAACAGAGCGTGGCGGTGTTGAAAGTGGAGACAGAAAACAGGAATTGCCCGAAGTTTTGGTTGCTGTAAAGAGTCATAATTTTGGGTTATTTTTTTTAAAGATTTCCCCAGCTTCAGCAAAAGATAATGGAACTCTTGAGAGCCTTCCAAACGGAATCGAAAAAGGATATCATATTCTCCATCTATTCCTGACCGCGCAGACCCATGGTTCTTTACTTATTTTGGAAGAGAGAAGCGCACCATGTACTACCCAGAAAGTGGCGACAGAATAACAGCATGCAAGGATAGCACCAGGTTACTGGTATAACAAAAGATCTTCAAAGAATTAGCGGAGAATTCACTATTGGACGTACTCAAAGTCCAAAACACCAGAACACAGGACAGAAATATCCACAGTCCCCTGATCGCACATTTTAACTGAACCTCCTGATCGATATTCGTTCATTTGTTTCAAACGAATAATTCAGGTACCTTTACCCGGACTCTTCTTTCCCTCCCCTCCCCCACTTTCAGGGTTGTCCACGGGGCATTAGCCACTGACATCGCAGGAAAACAATAATGCTTCACATGTACGAGCTCATTCGTCATTGGCTCACTCATGACTGGTCATGCCTCAAAAGTGCGGCTTGATAGATGTTTAGCTCCTCTAGCCATCTCATGCTCAATGGTCTCCATTCTTGGGCACATTTAGTCATGTAACAGGTTTGATTGCTCTATTCATGCTATATCAAACTCTTGACGCCAGCATCATCTGTAGAGCTGCATGAAAGTTGCATGAAAATACTTGTCCAACTGGTCGGCTGTCTAAAATGTATGACCAAATGGTAAATCCTGTCGGACCAATAGGCTGGCTTCCTACTAAAGGAGATACCTGCTTTGCTGGGAAAACGTTGAGAGCGCCAAACATGTACCGTTGGCTCTCTTCGAACGCCTGACTGAAATGGCGCGGTGCTGATACTGATAAACATGAAGGTCCAGACCACTCTTTCATGTATCAGCTGTGGGCTCCATCTTTGTCTCGATAGGGCCATTGATATAATGACTCGATTTGCTCACATACGGACTACTATCTATCCATATTTGGTGGACACACACCCCTGCATACTCTTTTTTTAATCCCGCATGAAAATGTGGAGAGAATACAAAGCTTTTTCGCGAAGATACTAAGTAGTACTTCTTCTATTATCGGCGTTTTATCCTTGACGGCGGCGTCCACTTGTTTGAAATTCGAAGGCTTTCCGAAGCGTGTACATTTTAGAAGAAAGTCCAGAATACAGGCTATGAATGGGCACGATAGGAATAAATGTTGAAATGTTCTCGATACTGTAAAATAGCTCTTTAAAATACTTGGTACAGTTGAACATTAAATAGGTTGTTGTTCGAGGTAGTGTCCAGACGTATTCAATTGGATTGATGTTAGTAAAACTGAACGTACACTTCGGAACGTTGATACCGAGGTTTTGTTGAGCTTGCTCCAACATTTGTGGAAATATCAACTACGTACTAAATTGCTATGTTAAGAGATAAGTGTGGCCGACTTCAACTAATTCTCAAAAACTCTTTATAATCCTGTGCTTTCCGTCAAAATCAGACCATTAACCTACAAAGCCCCATTATTCACTCAGCCTCCAAAAATGCACCCTATTGGCTCCTTACGAACAGATCTTTCAGCGGGCAAATAGATACATTCTTGAGCTATGTACTTGGTACTACTAGCCTTCATTATTCGCAAATGATGAACTGACTTTTGAGCTTCTTCTTCCTTCTACTGAAACTTTGCAAAGCCTACCCATCGTCGGATGAAGGAATGTTCTCCTTTGATCCTCAGGTTGAGTTTGATGTACAACTTAGGTCTTGTTACATGAGAGTGTGCGTCCCAGTACTTGGAGAACAGCTTATCTTCGCTTACAAGAAGGTAGCCGCTTGGATCTCTCGACTCAGATCCATGTTTTCCTATGTACAAGTTGTATTAATTGAATGCATATACCACTGGTGATTCTCACTCTGAGGGTAGGCCCCCTTTGAATAAGGTCACAAAGTGGTGGTCCAAGAAGAGTAGCAAAAAATTGGAGCCATGACTGTATATTGCCCAGGCATGCTGCCATCCATTAGGAATGTCATCAACACATAAGGCAATGCTAGCAAATGATTTTGTAGTGCCCTTATTTCTTTTAATACTGTCCGTGATAGCACTTAGATATGTGGGGATGTAATATACTGGCAAGGAATGTAAGTGTGCTAGGTTCTCAGCAAATACTACACCGTTGTGTCCTCTTAGCCGAGGTTCGGCATTGCTATCCACTCGCTTGTGAAGTTCATCGATACAACTGTGACCAAAGGTAGCTAGTTGGACCTACCAGTTGCCGTGTGTCAGAAAAAGTTCAATCCACTTTATTCGAAAAGGATGTAAAGTAAAGAATCGGATCTCAGTCGGACTGGTGTACCTCATGGACATCTGTCACAAGTGTTCTATAAATTGGTGACAGATGATTTCTGCCCACTACACAGTGACATTCCAAGAATTCGTGTTAGGATCAAACAGCGCCATGTGAATCGCCATTACACGCTAAGTTCCAAACACCCACTCGATACGATGCTGATACAAGGAGGAGAGAGAGAGAGAGAGAGAAAGCAATATATGATTCTGAAGTTATGACCAAATGCAATGACACTCTTGATAGACTTGTGTGAGCAAGATATGCAGCAGGATGGAAGCAGAAAGAGCGGGTGTTATGTGGATCAGTGGATCAGAAAGTTGAAGTGACGATAAAGGCGGAGAGGATAGCCGAGGAATGAAAGAGTATATTAGTAGGAATATCTACCAGATGGAAATTGCGAACTATCTATCGTTTTGTTCAGTGTCTTCCAACATCAAAGGCGAACATATGTAGCTATGTATGTTTGCGCTCTGCTCTATAGCTTTCTCCATCAACTATATTCTGGATGTGGAAGTTGGTTATGGATCTATACCCGAGGACAGAATGCACAAAACTTCGTAGACACTGAACGTGAGCTCGTGAGTAGCCTGCCAGCCCCCTACATTCAGCAGTAGCCGTATCTTCAATATAGTTGACTGTGCAGCGCATATCAATAAAATAAATTGCGTGACGCACAGATCATTGTGAAAGCGAGACAGTACTCTGTGATCCGACTCAAGATCGATTTGTATGATCTATCCATTTAATTCAGGAAAGATATCAAGAATCTTTCCACGCCCTTGAGCTTTCCCTTACTAAAGGTAAGTGTATTCTCTATTTCATGTCGTTCATATTTAATATACCTTAGAGATCAGTTTCCTACGGGATGAGAAAGCAGATTACTTTTGTTCAAATACGATGTATATCGCCATACAAAATGGAAACTGGGGCCATCTTCAGACAGTACAAGGAGAAGGTAGGGTGGAGTCTCTGCCATATGGCTAAAAGGACTCTCCTTCCAAGTAATCCGTTTTTATTTGTACTTATACGTATTAGTAGAGAGCGTGTTGTATCTGTTACGACGGATAATTTAGTCCGATGGTAACACATGGATATCGCAGGAAATGCGATGACCAATGGGCTATTCATAAGGGTACAATAAAGTTGGGTCGAGCAAATTGACGAAAGATCGAACCATACCAACAATTGAGCTTGTGATCCTAAAGAGACCACTTTCGGTTGCGCATCAGTTTTACCACAATGGTAGTAACGTATCACTGTGTGCTTCTCGCGAAAAAATCCCATGGATCAATCTCTTAATGTTTCCTGTATATGATGGTTTTGCTAAGAGACAAAGGGAGAGGGAGAGAGAGTAGAGTTGGAAAGGATTGGTTTGCACCAGAGTTGTTCTTTCTGCTGTCATGGAATCACATCGTGTTCATATCGTGTACATGTACAAAGCGGGTGGAATAATGCCAACCAGTCTGCCAGCCAGTCTAGACGTCCTTACTTCTCCATCAAAACGCTGCTGTTATATAACGCAAGAGGAGAAGCAGGATGGGAAATTGTACGTTGGGAAAAAAATCACCCTCGATGACTTGCAAGGAAAAGGGGTGGGTGGGAGGGTGAGAGGGGAGAGAAAGGAAATCCATAGTATAACACCTGACGCAGATGAGGGCGAGATCCGTGGACCCTTTCACGCACCCGCTAACGTGGAAGGGAGCCCTGGTGGGAGTGAAGGTGAGGGGACAAGCATGGTTGGTCCAATTCCCGTGGAATGAAAGATGATGGTTCACTGACACGTGATGGGAGAAGATCAGAGAAAGTCTCCACCACCACGCATATTTACATCTCCCCCGCAAAATGACTTTTGACGTAGGTCTTTGCATCGGAGAAGGGTGCTTTGAAAAGAGACGTAGGGGAGAAGGAGCAAGACGGGGGTAGAACTACCGCTTTGTCGGCTGCCAGTGAATAGTGTTGGGTAGTGGTGCATGGTTTGTTGGCCGTCAACCGACGAAGGTGTTAAGAGAAGAGAGAGGGTATTACCGCCAGCCGATCGGCATTGGAGGGCAACGAAACCTTGTGGAGACAAAAAAAAGTAGGGAAAAAATACTCCTTCAACACACGCCCACATGCGCGCTGTAAAGTGTTCGCTCTGTTATTTCTTCGGCTTCACTTCCCCTCCCTATTTTCTTTTCCACACAGAGTAACACCTTCGGCCTCGTTATAAAGGTCTACGGTCTGAGCCTTCTGCACTTTTTTTTCTTCTCTTTTCCCTCTTCTCATCGACAATCCTCCTTCCACCCCTCTCCCCCCTCTCTCTCCTCATTCATTTCTAATACACTCTCATTTCACATAATGGCCCCCGAGCTTCGTTTCGACGGACGTGTTGTTATTGTCACCGGTGCTGGTGGTGGACTCGGCAGATCCCACGCCTTGGCCTTTGCTAAGCGTGGTGCTTCGGTCGTTGTCAACGATCTGGGTGCTTCCCACACGGGCGAGGGTTCCTCGAGCCGTGCTGCCGATGTCGTTGTGGAGGAGATCCGTGCCGCTGGCGGCAAGGCTGTTGCAAACTACGACAACGTTCTCGAGGGTGAGAAGATCGTCGAGACGGCCATGAAGGCCTTTGGTCGCGTTGACATTGTTATCAACAACGCTGGTATTCTCAGGGATGTCTCGTTCGCCCGCATGACTGATCAGCAGTGGGACATCATCTTCAAGGTGCACGTCGAGGGTGCTTACAAGGTCACCAAGGCTGCTTGGCCCATCATGCGCAAGCAGAAGTACGGTCGTATCATTAACACCAGTAAGTATTCTCATCACACGATGGCGCGCACAGTTTCCATTTGTATTCTTGTCTGCCTTTACTAACTTGTGCACGTGCAAACGTTGAAATAACTTCTAGCATCGGCTGCTGGTCTCTATGGTAACTTTGGTAAGTGTCATTATTCTTGCTTTTTCAGCCCTAGTCTTTTTTCGTGGGAAGAGGTGGATGTCGAACCGAAGTGTTGTCTTCGATCTCCCTCTTTATCCCTTTCTTTGCAAAGGGGTGAGGGGCAGGATGGAAATGAGGAGAAACTGAATGTGACAGGGAAATCTTTTTGACCAGCCGAATTGGATCGCGCTCTGCAAGAGCACAATGCACAAAGAACCTGCCTCTTGCTAAACTTTACGTCCTTTACATGTTAACATTACAGGTCAGGCTAACTACTCTGCTGCCAAGATGGCCCTCGTCGGCTTCACCCAGACACTCGCCTTGGAGGGCAAGAAGGACAACATCTATACAAACGTTATTGCTCCCATGGCTGCCTCCCGTATGACCGAGACCGTCCTGCCTCCTGATATGCTCGCCTCGCTCAAGCCTGAAATGGTTACTCCTCTTGTTGAGTACCTCTGCCACGAGGACTCGACTGAGAACGGCTCCATCTTTGAGGTTGGTGCCGGTTTCGTTGGTAAGCTCCGCTGGGAGCGCACTGGTGGCCACGGCTTCCCCATCAACAAGGAGCTCCTTCCTGAGGATGTCCGCGAGAAGTGGTCCAAGATTATCGATTTTGAGGATGGTCGTGCCACCCACCCCACCTCGACCTCTGAGTCTATGGAGAGCATCATGGCCAACTTTGACAACGTTCAGGAGGACAAGGCCCCTGTCAAGGTCATCGGTGATGATGGCAAGCTCAACGTCGAGGCTGCCAAGAAGCTCGAGTTCCCTGCTGAAGTCTTTGAGTACAAGGAGCGTGATGTCATTCTTTACAACCTGGGTATCGGTGCCACCCGCAAGGAGCTGGACCTTGTCTATGAGAACAACGAGAACTTCTGTGCCGTTCCCACCTTCGGTGTCATTCCTTCCTTTGCTTCGATGAACTCTGTTCCATTCGGCAGCATCCTTCCCTCATTTAACCCCATGATGCTCCTCCACGGCGAGCAGTACCTGGAGATCATCAAGCCCATCCCCACCAGCGGCAAGCTGACCTCGACTCCTTACATTGTCGACATCCTGGACAAGGGCAAGGGCTGCGTCCTCACCATTGGTGTCAAGACCACCGACGAGAACGGTGAGGATGTCTTCTTCAACGAGTACACAATGTTCATCCGTGGTGCTGGTGGTTTCGGCGGCAAGAAGGAGGGCACTGACCGTGGCGCCGCCACCGCTGCCAACGTCCCTCCCAAGCGCAAGCCTGACCATGTTATCCAGGAGAAGACCAGCGAGAACCAGGCTGCTCTGTACCGTCTCTCGGGTGACTGGAACCCCCTGCACATCGATCCTGCCATGTCGGCCATTGGTGGCTTTGAGGTTCCTATCCTGCACGGTCTCTGCTCTTTCGGTATTGCTGGCAAGCACATTTTCCGCACCTACTGCAAGAGCAACCCTGCCAACTTTAAGAACATCAAGGTCCGTTTCGCCAAGACCGTCAACCCTGGCGAGACCCTCGAAACCTCGATGTGGCGCGAGGGCAACAAGGTCATCTTCCAGGTCCGCTGCGTTGAGCGTGATGCCATCATCATTTCGAACGCTGCTGTCGAGCTTCAGGGTGATGCTTTGAAGGCCGATGCTGTTGCTGGTGGTGCTGCTGCTCCCGCCGCTGCCCCCGCCGCCGCTGCCGGTGCCTTCAAGTCTGCTGCCATCTTTGAGCAGATCGCTTCCGGTCTCAAGGCTATGTCGCCTGCTGACCGTGCCGCCCAGGTCAAGAAGGTCAAGGCCCTCTTCCAGTTCGACATCACCAACGCTGAGGGCCAGACCACTCAGTTCTTCGTTGACCTCAAGAACGGTGAGGGTGCCGCTGGTCAGGGTCCCGCCCCTGCCAAGGCCGACTGCGCCATTACAGTCAAGGACGACGTCTTCGTCGATCTCGCCTCTGGCAAGGCCAACGCCCAGAAGCTGTTCATGTCTGGTCAGATCAAGGTGAAGGGCAACGTCATGCTGGCAACAAAGCTTGGTGACATTCTTAAGTCGCAGCAGAAGTCGAAGCTGTAAATGCTTTATATGCTTCACATCTTCATCCCCTTATTCGACACTCTCTGTAATTTACGTTTTGTCTTTTTTCTCAAATAAACCTCAAAGGTTGTGTAAATACATTATATTAAACTTGCATCGTGAGGTTGGTCTACGCGAACTCGGCGATATCTTAACATTGAGAAGTCGTATATGTACCGGAGGATGGGTGGTTGTACTCGACCAATAGTCAGAAATTACATTGGCTGTTACCACATTTCTGTAATGGAAAAATATCTCGTGCGGAGCAAACATGTTCTTTTATTCTCCACGGGTCGATGAACAACTGTGACAACATCCAGAGGAAGAGTCGACTAGATATCGATTCAAGGGTGTGCAACCATGAATAGGCAAAGGGAAACAAATGTTATTATCAATCCCGGGTATCCAGGTTGGGTATCAAAATACATATGGACAAAGACGACCATCATCTCCATTGCGAAAGATGCAGTGTGATATCAATAAACGATTATAAGTGCTCATAGCTGACGACAAATCTGGAGGAAAAAAATAAACAGGGCTAAGAATAACAAATGCTCGCCTCTTAACGATGTCTGCCTATATAGCGGCGACAGGTGGGGCATGTCCTGTTCTTGTTTGTCCATTTCGCCAAGCATGGGCGACAATAGCGATGGTTGCAGTAGAGGGTCACAAGCTGATCATCGTCCTCCAAAACTCTATTGCCTGAATCCGCTAGACATATGGCACACAAAGCTTCGCCGTCTTTGGCGCCACTGGCATCAACTAGTGGTTGGTTTGCTGTGCGGACAATGGCGCTCAACCGTTCAAGATCCTGGAGGCATTGAGTTAGCCAGTCCTGCTGAGCGTTGCGTTCACTACGGACCCGCTTCAGAGTTTCCTGTTGAGACCACAACTGATGCGCCTGACGTTCTATGATCTGTACCGAATTCATCCCTGTAGACCTATGCCAGCGCCGTTCTATACGGCGAACAACGCGTGCATCCATTCGGCGCACGCGCTGTGAACGCTCCACCACTACTTCATGCTCTGGTCGGCTCCGATCGTCCATTGCCAATGCCTGGCATGCTTTCACCAGAATATCAAAAGCTTCGTCATATCCTCTTTGGAGCGTAATGTTTTCGTTCCTGAGCATCTGTTCGCATTGTTTAGCCAGACGGCGCTCGGTTTGAAGCCTGTTGTTCACATGTCGGAGGTCAGCTTGAAGAACACTGTTCGCTGCACGAGATTCAGCCAAGAGTTTGCACACCGAGGCGCGCTCGAGGCGGATGCGGTTATTCTCATGGATCAGTGCATCAACATGTCGCTCCACAGCCTTGCTTGCCCCCTTGATCTGCGTGCGCAGGGATGTGTGGGACTCCAACTGGTCGTCGCACTGGGTTTTGATAACCTTAAAACTTGACATCTTACCATCTGAACAGGCGCGACGTTTATGTTCTCGCCTCAGAAAGCCTTCTGTCTCGCTAATATCATTGTGTTGTCGTTTGGGGCTGGAGCTGCCAGTCGGGTTATGTTGAAATGGTAAAGTTACGTGTGGAGAGGACGAGGGCACACAAATGTCCTCTGCCAAAAAAAAACGTGTTTCGAAAATGTTAGAGTATATACACCCCCTCCTTTTTTGCATGCATGTCACGTAATGAGCGCGCGTGGACGACATTGCATTGCGGGAATGAATGACTTACGCGAGACACAGTCCAAGTCAAGGTAAGCTGTTCTCTGGGTCAAAGTACCTCTTTTAGAGAGCGATAAACAAGCCATGGTATTGAAGTGTGACTGATAGGGGGAGGAGGAGGAAAGTGGACAAGAACGACAAAACAGAAAAAAAAAGCGCTACCGGTAAAATGTAGACTCTGTGTCTTCAACCACACCAGTATTCAGGGGAAACTACAAACGTGAGGATGTTTCTAAAACTCATTGCCATCTACACGTCGTGCAAGACGCGTAGAGATGGCTGTCCAAAAATGACCCAGTTGTCTGTTCTAAACCAAGTCTGACAAACTTGTCATGAAAGCCCATTATTTCCACCAGTAGGATCAATCTGATAAGTGGATTTGTTCGATGGCCAATGTCATTTTTATTTTCCCTTCTCCACAGACGCTACACATAAAAAGGGTCGAGTACTTTCTGAAGTTATCCAAGGTTTCATAACGGCCTGTGCACGGAAGGTTGAGTGAGATGTCGGCTAGAGCGTGGCACTGGATATTTTCGCGTCGTACACGCGAGCCCTCGACTACAATGACTGCAAAGAGCACACAAAAAATGCTAGCATAGTGGTTTCAAAGGGGGAGGATACAGGAATGAAAAGATAATTGAGAACATTGAAGTATGTGTCATTATCTGTTACCAACTCTGAGTCGATCTCAACAAGACCCATAGTGAGACAGAATAAAGATATCGAGGCCATGGGTCTAAAGGGAGATAGCACGACCATTTTGGATGACCGTCGTAAGTCTCTGGACAAATCAACTGATGGAGTGCAAACAGCGTGTGTGATTTATTTTTTGAATCCCCGTAGGTTGGTATTGTACGTACCAGAGTAAATTTTTACTGCTATTGTGCCACTGTTTCTGTTGACTCGCTGACTTTTGCACTCCATGGACATGAATGCAGAGCCTCGACTGACGCTTCAATGTATAGAGATTATACCCCATGAGCGCAGGTACATTGTGTGTTAATTACATGCATGCTAACATTGCGAAGAATCGCTTTTTCCTTTGTTCTGGATAGTAGAAGCAAGATTGTCACCACAGTGCTCTATCCCTTACCATGAAGTGCGCCAGCGGATCGAGTACTGCCTGCGATTCACCAATGCACAACTGACCTGCTTTCAGGACTATACGCAAGCCTTTCTTCAGTCTGTATCTTCGGCCGGCAGTAGCGGTGCTATAAACGATGGAGCTGGATGTCCACTGGAGGGTCTGATGCGATACCTTGAACTCATGTGGGTGGCTGAATGCTCTGGAGAAGGAAGACAAGGTAAGGAAATCATCCTCGAAATTATGCGGACTATATATAACGACATACACGCGCGAACAAAGAATGGCATGTCGTTCTTTTTTTCTTAACAGTGCTATCGCCTCATCCTTGGAAATCACCGACCATGCCAGGGGTCAACAACACGGCAGGTTTGGCGAGCAACAGTAAGCAGTGCTTCCGAGCGCAGGAAGTTGATCTCTCGATCCATATCTATCAGCTTCAGGATGACGGCCCTGTTGAAGAGTATGATAACGTGGGTAGTGATGGATATGGCGAGGGGCCTGCTTTGATGGCCCACCACTGGACGCTACCGAGTCAGGATCTGGAGGGTGTCTGGGACACGTAAGTAATCATGTAGTGATACATGGTGGCTGAAGTTTGATCTCAACCTCAAAAGTCTTTCAGACTCTAACTGTGGTGTAATATGGCCCGTCTTCCTTTTCCTCCATTTTTTGTTTGTTTGGTGAATAGCTTGGTATTTGACGATCGAGTGGATCTAAGGCTTCTCGAATATGTGTACACAACGATGCTCTTCTCGGAGAGGATGGTCAACCCGAACCTCATTACTTGGAATAGGTAGGCAAAAAAAAACTTTACCATCACGCGAAAACGATTCGCTTGAAGCTAGAGAACGATTCCGAGCATCTAATGGTCAACATTTCTACACGAAACGTTTAGAGTGCTTTTACTGTATGGTCCTCCAGGTACAGGAAAGACGACCCTATGTCGATCTCTAGCGCATAAGCTCTCTATTCGCATGTCTGGCAGGTATGCTTGCTTTTTTAGAGTCTTCACCAAACGATTCATCATGAGCACCAGAGCGAGGATACGTGATATTAACAAATACCAACCTATTTATACCTCTGGCTGTACTATTGACATAAACAAGGTACCGACATACAAAAATGCTTGAGATCAACAGCCATAGTCTCTTCAGCAAATGGTTTTCAGAGAGCGGCAAGATGGTACAGAGGATGTTTGATAGCATTTGGGAGTTGGTGCGCGATCCTCACACATTTGTCATTGTTCTCATTGGTAAATCCACAATTTTTTTTTCAGCGAATTTGCTCGAGACCAAGAGTTGTAGTTATTCTAGTGAAAGCTGACATTTTGCCATTTATTTTTCTCCGCTCTCTTTTTCTTCTGTAGATGAAGTCGAAAGTTTGGCAGGCGCACGAACAGCTGCACTCTCAGGAAACGAACCTTCGGATTCGATTCGGGTACATCTATTATACTCGGGTTGAACTTATTAATTTGCTCCGCAGGACATTCTATGTCAGGAAGCTGACTCAAGCATGGTCCCTTTCTCTCTCTTTTGTTGTTAGGTCGTTAACGCACTGCTAACACAGATCGACAAGTTGAAGAAGCAAAGAAATGTGTTGATCATGACCACATCCAACATGAAGCAAGCCATTGGTATGACCATTTTTTTTGTTTTTGTCCTATCTTCTAAATTTTTTGAGAAGTGACTAATTATATTTTTCGGCATTATGTATGGGAAATAGATGTCGCATTTCTGGATCGGGCGGATATGCGAGTACATATAGGTTTGCCTTCACAACGTGCCATCTACAACATTCTCCGATCAAGTTTGCATGAGCTGACGCGTGCAGGAATTCTATATCCGCCCTTGGAACTACTGGATGTCGACGTGGTGATCGGAGATCTCTTGAACAGCAATCCTTCGCCCTTTGTAATCGCAGGCAATGCTGGTACCATCGGCAACGATCAAAGCATTCTGTCGATGCAGCTCTACGAAATTGCAGGCACATGCCGTGCAGGACACTTGAGCGGGCGAGCAATCCGCCGGTTACCTTTCGTAGCACATGCTAACTATGTGCAGGTAAGTACAAAAACTTTGTCCTATTGCTTTGGCCCATCTTTGTTTTTTTATAACTCTTTGTCGATATGACACGTACCCTAACGTCTTTCTCAATTTTACATTTATATATCGTCTATTTATTTATTTTACAAATGATTTGAATATCAAAGGCACCGAGAGCGACCATGAAGACTTTTTTGACCGCATTGATCGGAGCTGCTCGCGATGAGGCTGTGTCTCGAGAATAACTGACAAAAAAAAGTAGATGAAAAGACAATAATAATAATAATATGACAGAAAAAATACTGAAATAAATCTACGTTTTAAAATAGGAGGAGGGTATCTTCATAATAATATCAACAAGGAAGCATGTTTGTGCTTCAGTGTTGCTTTGCTTGCGGTTTTGAGGTTCAATGTACTAGTGAAAGGCTGCTCTTGCCAGCAACCTCCTTACGATCCAATACGCCTTCCTTATCGAGAAATTTGAGCCTTACGGCAAGAAGAAAGCCTGTGTACCCGCAGCACATGAAGAATATTTCAACATATGTGTAGACTGTGGGATCGATGGTCATGAGCCGGGCCACAATCAAAGGAAAAATAGTGAAAGCCAGATTCATTCCAGCTGTCGATATGCCGTAGGCTTGAGCAATCTGATGCTCTTTGACGATCAATGGGAAAACGCTCGTGTAGAGCGCGTTAATGGCTGCTGAAACCCCTATTGTCATGAGCGCCGGAACCGGAGTCGATGGATGTAAAAGACCCAGCGTCATATGAGCAATGCCAATCATTAGGCATGAGATCATAAAAAGCCACGTCTTTTGGCCAAAAAGACCAGCAAAGATTCCCACTGGGATTACGAGCGCCGCGGCCAGGAGATCTGGTACCGTCATGATTTGGGCCGCTGGATGTATTATATCAGTAGGTAGAAACGAAATACCCCCCCATTAATTACCAGTTAGTTTGTTGTATGAAAAGATAGTTTGAGAAAGTAAGTATGACTTTCAAAAAGGACATACCTTTCTGCGGATCATTAGGGTACCAGCGCATTTGCAGGAATCCTGCATGAATGCTGTTGAAAGGCACGATAACACCGATGATGAGAAAGGTCATTAAGAAAACGGTCCAGTATGCTTGCGAAAAACCAAGGAGCTCTTTCAGTTTCTGATACCACGGAAGACTGTCCAGCGATTGGGGACAGTGAGCAGGAGAAAGAGATATTGGAGATGCTTCTCCACTGCCACGCTCAACTCCTAGCTCGACATCATCTGTGGCGTGTTCAACCTTATGTAGCTTCTGCATCGCGAAAACTTCATGATTCCTAAGATCGAACGAGTCCATGGATGAGATAGCGCGAGGTGATGGTTGTCCCAACTCGATATCAGCATCGCTGTTGAGTTTGTTCTTGGTCCAGCTGTGTTGGCCGCTAACATCCGTGATATCCTCCATAGCATGATGCTCTATTGCTTGGCCTGTTGATAAGGGTTGGAACCCTGCTGCTTCGGGGGCAGAGCCATATTTACGGTCAAGGTAGACCAGTGAGAAAACCGAAAAGCACGACACAATACACGAGACAAATCCTGTCCAGAATGCTGTCGGTACACCCTTGTGCTTCCAAACAAATGGTGTCACGATGTCATTCAAAACGCTTCCTAGACGTGCAACACTGTTAAAGAGGAGCAGTAAGCAATCATGATTCACGTACTGAGGGGGATAAAATTTTACGCACACGTCATGCTGCCCCTTGCATACCAGAGGTTGATACCGATAGCCAAGGAAAGTTCCTTGCCCCGAAAGTATTTTACAGTAATCGCTGCTTGCTGTGTAGGAGTCGGCAGTGAAAGAGAGACGGGAGCATAAGAACAGGATTTTTTTTTCTTTTTGCCGATTGTTGGGAAGATCGAAAAGCGTAGGTGATCTCTACCGTCCTTCGATACACCGAATAGGCAGTTATGCAAAAAGGCAGTGGATATCCACAACTTACAGTAACACTAAGACTTTCTCCTGCGCCAAATATCATTCGTCCAAGATACATTGTGCCGATGCTCTTGTTCGCTAGGCCAATGCATACCACAAGATGCCCAAGAGCTACCGTGATGGATAGGCAAATTAAAAGCTTGGTGTATCCAAAGCGGTCTGCAGCATATCCGCCAATCCAAGGCAAAATAATGTTTGGGATGGAGTAGACTGAATAGAGTAGATTGATGAAGTATGCATATGTATCTTGATCCATTCCCATATACTCTCGAAGTGGTTCGTTGAGTGCTGCTGGGTTGTCAAAGGCATAGTAGTTTCCAAAGAGTGCAAGTGAGCCAGCTGCCAGGAGCACGAAACGTATTTTGCCATATCCAGAATAGGATACACTGCTTGATGTTGGGATGTGATGTTGCTTCGAAAGATCGTATTCGTTTGAATCAGACATAGCAGCATATTCAGAAGGGTTTGAATTATAACCGCGGCCACTAGGGTGTGGTAACAGGTCTGAGGGGTTTCTATCGTGATCACTGTCGTCTGAATCGGATGAGTCTGCATCCAAAGCACCGCTGCCTTGTCTGACAGAGTTTGAGCTGACTTGTGTTGAATTTCGGGTTCGTATCCGTGGTGGCATAATGGCGGAGGTTGACTTTGACCGAAGTATCCGCCTCGCACTTTCACCTAGCTCATGGCTTGAACTGTCGTATTGGTCATCACCTAGTAGAGGGTCATTTGGTGTGTATCCTGCTTTTGTGGCCAAGTCATTCATGCTGGAACTTGGACGATGTCCATGGAGAAGGGAAGAAGGTGACATGACAAAGTGAGGCGATGATAAAATTATTTTTAAACGACATAGGAATGCAACAAAAAAAAGTTTAGAAAAGGGTTTCCTTCCCCTCCCCCCATTTTATTCAAATTGGACATTGCCTTGGTCTTCTTGGAAAAAGTAGAATATAACTTTTTTACTGTTTCCATCCATTGTACAATGACTTCCCCTACATTTGAAAAAGGCCATGTCGAGGTGGGCCATGCTCGTGACAGCAACATTCCTTTCAAACTGTATTATGAAAAGACCGGTAACGGGCCCAAAAAGATCCTCCTTGTCATGGGCTTAAACACCCCCGGTTCTGCTTGGGAGCCTGTGGTAGGTTTGACTAGCAGAGGATAAGAGACATTTGGCGGTGCACATTACTCCTACGCGACAGAGGAGGCTTGTTACTGACATCTGTGCGTCTAATCTCATTAAAATACCCATCATAGGTCAAATACTTGGCCGAAAAACCTGTGAGTCCTCTTTACTGTTTAGTGAGATGGGCGGTGCCTTACTGAGCGGGTGAAAAACGAATAACAGCAAGAGCAACCCAAAGAAAAGCACTCACCAGGAACATTTGAGATATTATAGGAGTACACCACCCTTACTTTTGACAACCGCGGCATTGGTTTTTCAGATGCCCCCAAAGGTCGCTACTCGTATGTGCTGCATTCTACTGGCGATGAAAGGTCGCCTCCTTTCTGCCTTGTTTCTATCTATTACTCCACTAACCTTCTCGACAAACGATCCCAATTTGACCTAGCACCTCGCAAATGGCACAAGACACACTTGAGTTGTTGGACCATGTTGGTTGGAAGAGCAGCGTACATCTAGTGGGTGTCTCCATGGGCGGCATGATCTCGCTCGAGCTTTTCTTAACCGACCCGAAGCGCTTCTCTTCTCTCGTCCTGACGTCTACAAATGCTGGTCGATCACCTCCTCAGGTATTGAGAGTGAGAGAGACGGCAAATGTTTGCTTAACTTCAGTTCCACTTAAGTTTCAGTCATAATCTCTTGGCTTACTGACCGATCACTGTCCTCGTGTTTATACTCATCGATGTAACTGTCCATAATCTGTTTTCTTACTGCAGCTTGCAACGATCTCAGTCCTGCTGAGAACCCTCCTCGAGAAGAGTGTTGATGTCAGGATGAACATGGTGCTCGAGGCTCTCTATCCTAAGGTATTCTACTCTTTTAAGGCCCTCTTCCGACAAAACGATCGAGAGGGGACAAGAGAAGACAGAGCTTATGCAGAGTGATCTAACCGCGCTCCCCCTTCCATTTTTTCTTGGCATTACCACTCTTTTTCTCCAAACAGGAATGGCTCGAGAAGCCTCATGTGGATTTTCCTGACCAGAAAAACAGGGACGTTTGTTTCGAGGTGAGTTGGGCAATATTGGCGGTACTTGGAGAATTTGTTTGCAGCACCACAGGGTGAATGATTTTCCATGCTGATTTTGAAACACTTTTGGTGATCGATGACTGTGGAAAACCTGCTGGCAAGTCGTTCATATGCTCAATTAAGTGCTCACAAACGGGGTCAATGATTGTCTTTTCTGAGTAGGCTCTTGTCCGACGATACGCAAATGTTCCAAAGCAGCCTTTCCACGCCAACATCGCACAAACCATGGCAGCTTTGTTCCATCACGTGAGTGCCGAGCGTCTTGCACAGATCAAGGCTACAGGGGTACCAGCTCTTGTGTTGACAGGCACTATGGACAATTTTGTGCGGCCATCTGGGTCACATTACTTGGCGAAACACCTCGACTGCCCTCTTTTGGTCTTTGAGGGTGCGGGTCATGCTCTGGCAGTTGAACACAAGTACACATATTGTCGCTTGGTCGAGGAGATTGTCAACAAGGGCAAACAAGGCAACTTTTCAATCTAAACTTTTGCTTGGTCACTCCAAAAATGAAGTTGTGATGATAGACACGGGCGACTTTTTTGCTTTGTCTTGCGAACTACATTAAAAAAATAAAGATAAGAATATAGCCAACTGCGCAAATTGCTTCTATGTCGCCTTAATTTTCTTCATGGCTTTTGTAACGACTTGTTTGGTTGATGTCGAGGTATCGCTACCAGGGTGGTCCCATGATCGCGGTGCTAAGGCCACAGGTAAGATCCTAATGTAAGGGCCCAGATGGTTGGGACAGAAAAAAAAAGTGCACAGGTGAGCTTATTGGCAAGAGAAATGGCGAGATGACCTATGTTTGAGAATTAAAATTCAAATGAAAAAAGCAACTTACCATGTGGCAGAGAGAATCACACCTTTGCCAACATCTTCGGCTTGGATGACTGCCCACTGGAAGCCAACCCATGCTGAAATGATCTTGGTTAGTGGAACGAGGGCAGCCAGACCTGGTACACCAGCGATGGCGCCGGATAAGAAGCCAAAGAAGATTTGGCTAGTGTTGGCAGCGCGCTGCAACTTGCTCATGCAATTGTGGGGTACATAAATCTCATATCCCCACCAATACGTGTAGGCGCTGATCGTGTGGGTGGGCGGAGCTGCAAGCTGTGCGATTAGCTGTTTGCTGATCGAGTTGATCGTCGAGACGAGGGTTGCCTTGGCGTCCTTGTCCTTGTCCTTCAACGTGCCAACAGCCGAGCTGGTCTTTCCAGTTAGAGACGTTTTTGACGACTTTTTGGCGACTTTGTTGGATTCGGGTTTGGGAGTGTTTGCGACCAGAATAGCTGCTGCTGCCTCGGCTAGTCGCTCGGCCGACGACTTTTTAGCAGCAGTTGTCGAGGGTGCGGCTGTTGCGGAAAATGTGGATACTGACTTGCTCTCTTTGGAAGCGGTAGATGCTGTTTCCTTGTCCTTTGTGCCGTTGGAACCAAAGAACCAAGAAGAGTTTCTTTCCGGCTTGGATTTCTCTGCTGCAGATGCTGCTGTTGTTTTGGCTGCTACATCCGCCTTCTCTGCCTCGGCAAGATCCTGTTGAGTTACCGTAATAGATGATAAGAGTGACGAGAATGAAACCGCCCACCATGATGAAGGCGGGTGGATAGACTCTGGATCAATTAGGCCAGTTCCTTGGTCATTGCTCAACTGGCCAGACCGTTTCCTGTCAACTTTCTTCCATTCGTCGAGTGCCTCGGTATTCTCATTTTGTGGTGGTGGCGAAGAAGCTCCGTCCTGTCGACTGGCCTGACGACTATGCTCTTTCTTGAACTCAGCAATCGTTGGGTCAGGCATGGCTTTGAGAATGGCGATGACCTCATTCACCTGTGATGGTGGTGCCTTTTGGAGGGCCTTGACGACCTTCTTCTTGCGTATCGTGTCCACATGAACGCTGTGATCCGCACCTAATGGCGTCGATGAAGATGACTGTGAGCAAGAGGTACAAGCAGCGTCGATTGCTTTGTTGAACGCGGCGAACCACTCGGCCAAAAAGAGGGTATATGAGAACGCCTCGCCGAGATCAAAGTCAGAAGACTCTTGTTTGGGTGGAGAGGATGCCGATGGAGACGATTTGGTGGTGGCGTTTTTGTTCTTTTGGTGCTTCCCAACGAAAAGGCGTGAATCTGATTTAGATTTGGACTGCTCGGATGAAAGGGCGTCCAGCTTGTTTTGAGAGCGTTTTGCCTTCAGAGTTTTGTACTTGGTCATTAGGGTGGAGGTCATTATGTAGTTATTATAGGGGTGGTTGTACAAAGGTGGAGGGATGGTAAAGGAAGAGGATTAAAGTGGTGTGTTACGGTGACAGAGGAGTTGGTGGATGATCGCAAGATGGAGTTGTTCATGGACAAAGGACCGTTAAGTGTGTTAAATACCTCTTCTGTGTTGGGGAGGTTTTTTTGCTAAGCAACTCCAAGGAATGTAATACATCCTTCTTTGCACCCTCTCCTCAAATGTCTGTGAGTGAGGCGATGATGCATTTCTCGGCTAAGCCTGTAATGTGTGATACCATTGAAATTGCGCTCCTTGGCACATGGAAGTACGTGCCCACAGTGGTCTACTTTCCCGCATGAGAGAATGTGTAATTTTCTTCTTTCGCCGTGTACTGTGTGGGTGGTAGGATTGTACGTCAATGCACCCTTACCTGTGATGAGGTCCCGGATCGTATGTGCCAATCCAACATTGCAGCTTTCCTCGTCTTCCTTCTTCTGGGAGGATGACCGAAACAAGTCACGAAAGACCATGACTCTGGCTGGAATGCTCCAATAAAAAGTATATACAAAGTAGTCAATGAGCTTGCAGCTGTGCTCTGATTGTGCCGATTCGTAAGGAGTTTGTTTGGCAGAACTATCGACACACTATGACTCGACGGGACAACGGGAAAAAGAAAGTGGCAGAATAGAAGTAGAATGAGAGAAGAAGGAGAGAGAGAGAGATGTGGGAACAACGACGAAAGTGGGACAGTGTTGACTTAAACTGTTTTTTGTTGGCGAGGAGACAAGAAGAGAGGGGGGAGCACATGGATGAAGAGATTGGGCTTCCTCACCCCTGTCCCTTCCCTCGCCCTCACTTCCCTTAATGAACTCTTGGAAGGTGCTGAAACTAACAAGGTACGGTGAGATTCAGAGGACGCGTGGGGTGAGCGTGAGTCTCGATGATTGATCACACACTGACTTTTTGGCTCAACCTCCAGTGACCCTTCCCAACATACCGACTCGATTCTCCCCCCTTTTTTTTCTCCCTTCCTGCATGTCCATGCGCCCTCCCCTATTTTCTCGTATGTACAGCTCATCTGATTGAGGGAAGTTATAGCCTTTGCACCCCCTCGTATTCTACTATGTATGAGATGTATCTAGAGTGCACCTGCTTCTCGCTCAATGTACAATTTTAACCTTGAAGTTTTGCCCAACAAAATCTTGTAAATCGTTGTAGTACAGGATGCTTCGAACATCCCTGGGCATGAATGTAGACTGCAATAGTTGACCTCGGACCTGTTTAGAAGACAGGAACTCTGTTATAAGTATAGTCTTTGCTTTTCATATTATATGGGGTGTTTTTCTACGCCTACTTGCTCAACAGCAGGACTTTACACTGCCTAACTCACCATCTCTCATATACTCGGAGTTTCTCCTTGTCTGTGCCGTTGTCAACTATGCTATAATGTCGGACCAAACTACACCCTGAAAAGCATACGTTGGCCTACAGAAAGCTCTCCTAGTAACGTTTGTCGCACAAGGCGGATCACCTCGCAAGATATCGAGCAATATTACTCCTGCAAACGGACAACACCTACCCGTACTCCATGTACTCACTTGGTTTACCGGCCATGTTGAACTGAAAATCATTCGTATGGATTTTATGAAGAAGGCAGTTACTGAACATATAGTCACCCCTTGGTTTTTGTTGTACCCTTTTTTTCGTGCTCCGTTGAGCTCCTTTCCACGCGATGGTCCTTTTTTCACTTGCGTACTCCTTTCTGAGCTCCGGACGCCTGACCCCTTCATTCCACAGAACCGGACAACAAACGAACACCGTTCGATCGTGATCCTTTTTTTGGCATTTGTGTGTCTTGATTCACCGTCTCCTCACTGTCCCTCTCCTCTTTTTTGATTACCCCTTTCTTCCTCACTCTCCTCGAATCCCTAAATGTTCATTTCACGGCAACCACCTTCTGATCTTTAGACATCCATCCACCAACCATGTATGGATAAAAATTGCACCTATATTGGCGCCAATAGCCATACGAACCTCCTTTATTTCTTGTTTTTCTCTCTCTCTCTCTCTCTCTCTTTCCCTCTTTCTCTCTCGCTTTCACTCATCTGCCCTTGTGCTGTAGCCTGTTTAACTCATCCGTGCATGATTACTCCTTTGATTCGTACTGCATGCTTCGTCTGTATTTTTGTTGTTAACTTGCCTTGCAGTAGGTGAAAAACGTTCATTCATGAAAGCTGTCGGTATTCGTTCATACATACACCAGTGAAGAGTGCATACCTCCAAAAGGTAACTTGCTGCCTGCTTACGTCCCAAGGTTCATGTTCTTATTTGGAATGACGAGGATGCAGTGCCTTCTCCATCTCATGCCCATTGCCACGCCATTGCACATTTAACATTTTGCATTTCAATAGCAAAAAATACAAGTTTTCATAGACTTCGATATTGCTGCTCATCAGGTACGGGCCTCATGGTACACAAAAGTGGCGCGACGCTCTGTGTGTCCACCACCAATTTTGGGTTTCTTGGGATTCGGAGATACATATGCTACGTGTGGGAGGGCCGCAAGCAACAGAGACCGTGCCCAGCGCTGCGTGCCCTTCCCTCCTACCCCTCTTCTCCTTTCTTTACAATCTCATTGTAGTGTCGCAAATCTATTATTCGCGCAGAATTTTTTGTCGTTGTTGACAGTTTTGCTTGATCTTCCTACTTCTTTGTCCTCCACCTGTGCTGATGAAGAAGCATAGTACCAGCAATTTGTCCCTTCATCCGTCAGGTCGTTGCTTTGTCTACCGATGCAATAATAAAGAGCGGAGGTGGCTGCAAAGCATCCATCTGTCGAAGTATTCCCCTATTTTTCTGTATGCTCTCTCTTTGCCCCTCTGTTTTCTTTTCTCTTTGTTCTTTTCTTTTTATGTGTACTCGTTTGTATGGCCAAACAGGTCAAGTGCCCTCTTTTTAAAAAAGGGAGGCGGTATTTGTATTCATAATCTATGCGAGCTTTGGATTGTCAATGCTGCTGCCACTATTGCTTGTGCTCAAGAACCACGTTTTTTTCGCAGTGCTGTGTTTTTTGTTTGCTTCATGCATCTTGCTCTTCTTTTCTGTATTTTGGTCTTATATTTTTTCTTTTTCCTCCTTTTTTTCCTATCCACCCATTTCTTCGTACCTGCCTCGCATCTGCCCAAGCTCACCTTCATTATTCTCTCGTTTCTCATTCTTCGTCGAAAGTCTAGCCGGTGCTGGTTCTGGCGGCTTTTAGGCAAGATTTCACGGCCCTTAGTCTTGTCACCGCAACCACTCCTGGAACACCCCTGCCTACGTGTGCATTCCGCACTTTTTGCTTTTCATTTTGCACTTTTTGCTTCTACTCTTCCATCCAGTCCTCATTTACCGGTGCAACGCACTCCATTCTCTTGTCCACTCTCTCTGTTATCGACGAACTGTGCCAGTCGACCAAACTAATAGAGATTTGTATCGGTTGAGTATCCTATACCTTAAAAGCTACACTACTCGACCGCTCTGCCCATCAACCTCAGGACTTAATTTTCCACCCTCCGTCATTGCCGTCCACTCTCCTTTCCCTTTTTTTTTGCCTCCTTTCCTTTCTTCTCGTCTCTCAAACCCTGCACAACTACCCAATCACTCTCCTTTGTCCACGACCTCCTGTCGTCTTCATTCTTATTTATATGCCTAACTCCGCGATTCACCCAGAGGAAAGGCTGCTGACTGGGTATTATGGGCAGGGCTTGGTGGGTGTTTCTGAGGCAGGTGAGCACGCCAAAGAAGAGCACAGGCTGCAGCAAGAACGTCATGTCCAACCATTGCCCAATGCCGAGGGAGACCCCGATTACATGCACTTCAAGAATTCTCTTCCCTCCAGCTCTGCCACTCTTTCCAATGAAACACATGAACGTGCCACCGATGAGGCGGTACATGCCCTGACTTCCCTGTCCGAATCCTGTGTGCCCGAAAAACAGTCAGGTCCCGCAGCTCCATCCAAGAGTCCTATCCCGTTCAGCATTAAAGAAGGGTCAACGGCCAAGGACCTTACGCCGGATGGCGAGTCAAGAAATATCTACCTACCGCCACTGTCGAATTCTTCACGGCAGTCTCCATCGGCATTCTATCAACACCACTCAACGGCATCTTTTTCACCCACAGTGACATCTTCCACTCTATCCTCGACCACTTCCTCATCCCATGGCAGTAATACTACAAGGGACATGCGGGATCTCAGTGACCTCGCAGCTGCATCTCTTTTGGCTCCCATTCCAGGAGCCACTCGTCTGCCTCCCCTGCAGTCGACAATATCGTCCTCTATCGGCCCAAGACAATCGCCTCCTGCGCGACTGCAATCTGTAAGTGTCCTAACGAAAGCATTCAAAGACAAAGCACAGCAGGCTTTGCTCTTTATGGTTCAATAACCCATGTTCATACCACATATTTATTTTTTTGTGCTCGCATGATTGACTTGTCCAACGTGACGGAAAGGAAGATACACAAAGAGTACGAGTAATGATGGCATACACGAGCCGCAGGTCAAACAGCACTCTGTTAATCCAACCTTGATTCTGTGCTATTCTTGTCTACATCTATGGGGTATTCTCCTTTGGATCCCTTCCAACCATAGCTTTCAGTGCTACTAAAAGACCGACTCTCCCTGGCTTCACTCCAAGCCTCTGACAATACACAGAAGAGAATAAGTTTGCCCGCACTCCGTCCACCAACGGACGCAAAGGGTATGGTGATAGCCCAAGGCTGTGACAATCAAGCCCAATTTCCTTCCCCTACCTCTCCTGGGATAGATCAAGATCAACATCCACACTCACTTCAACAGCAACAACTAGGACCTCGTCAGCAACCCCCTTTGCACCAACCAGATGGTCCACATCCCCTTGCCCATAGCTTGCCGTCCCCTACACTACATCAGCCAAAAATGCTTTCTGGCAGCCATGACCAATCGCCTGCAGAAACATTTTTGGCTGCAAGGGACAGTGGATATACTCGACAAGATTCTAGCCTTACTTCTGCATATGCTCCTGCCGCTCCTTCCCAACATGCAGGAGATATGGCTAGGCACTGGCAACGTACTACCAACCCTGTCCCTTTTGCATCCCTTCATCATCACCATTATCAACAACAACAACACCAACAACACCACCACCAGCCTATGACACCTGCTCCAGCCTCGACCCCATCCCATGTATCCATGAAACGGAGCAGCTTTGACGAGACTCGTCCTCCGTTTCATACTGGGTATGGCTCGGAAGGGATCGATCATCCTTCTCACCACCATTCTCTCGCCTCACATCAACGGCCTATTCTCACATTGGATACCCACTACAAGCCTAAACGCAAGAATAGCAAACGAGCCATGTCTACAGGGAACGCTCTTTCCAGCGCTGCGTTTGGTGCACCTCCGCCAAATGCACTGCCGATTGACCCAAGCACAATCCACAACAAGGATGCAGAAGACAATGAGCTGATGCTTTCCGACCGCGGCTTGCTTCTCAAGACCCAGATTCCAAAAAAGGGACGGCCCATCACCAAACACACCTCCGTAGCCGCCTCTGCAGCCACTGCGCGTATCATCGCCTCGTCATTGGCTACAAATGCTGGCTCAACACCGTCTGGTGTCAGCGCTCCTGCTGCCTCTTCTGTCGACCGATCGACATTTGCACACGCAGCAACAGGGCCTTCAACATTAATGCATGGTCGCCCTCGACTCTATCCGACAGGAAATCCATATATTAAACCATCAACCCCAGCAGTGTCACAACAACAGCAGCAGCAGCAGACCTCGTTTATGGCACACCAGCCAGTCCGGCGACGACCTGGACGACCACCACTCTCAGCTTCACTATCTTCTCCAACACTGACCAAACGGGACTCCTCGTCGTCTTTTTCCAGGACGTCCTATTATGGAGATGCACCCCCAACACCTGTCTCCCAAGCTACGTCGATCGCGAGAATGCGCCCGTCCTCCTTTCAAGCACTGGCGCTGGGACGCCCTCCACTTTCTCCTGGACTCTATCCACCCAGTCGTCCGTCATTTGACTTTGCTGTTCGCCCGCCTCCGCCACCTGCGCATCGACCAACCAATGCTGCAGGAACAGGGACGACAACGACCAGCTCACAGGAGCTGCATCACCATGGTAGCGGATCGATGCAAGAGTCACTGTACAATAGAAATCATAGTTACCACACCTCTGCTGAAGAGCACCCATCTTTGTCTACTGGCACTGGGGATGACCGCAAACTACCATCTACCTCATATCGTGGAACATCAACGCCACAGGTAGAAGATAAGAACAGCCCTGTTGCTTCCATATTTGCCGAGGGTCATCCTACCAATCTTAACAATGATCGTAGAATATATCTGCGTGAATCAGCCGACAGCAGTGGTGGTGGTTATCCTTACCAACCACGTTGTCCTCCCGAGCAACGTAGTTTCGACGTAGACAAAGGCACCAATGATCATTTCACAGATAGCCAGACGTACCAAGGTCCTACTCCCCCTCCTCCACCGAATCACCATTCCTCATACTCGCCATCGTTATCGTCATCTCCTGTACTGCATAGCCATGGCCGTGGAGGTGCTGGTGGCGGTGCTGGTCCAAAGAGTCTCACCCACTTGCATTCGAGATCCCTCGACAGTCTTGCTGCTTACCAGACTCCGCGGCTTATTAGTCCACCACAGGGTCATTCTGTACAACCTACACAGGAGCAACTACCTCCTCAGCATCCCCCGCAGAGTGACTCTCACCAGTATCACCACGACAACATGGATGAATCAAGGCACGCATCGACAGTATCCAGTCTGCGAACATCCAAATCGACTTGTAGCCTCGCACCGCCGTCTCATCGTACATCACCTGATCAGCATCCTGACGGGGCTTATCCACCCACTTCATCATCTCATTGGGAGCGCGCAACTGTACCCGCTTCAGGTGAGTTTATCATATAATCTTTATTTGACTGGGACGGATATAACAAGGACAAGGGAGGGGAACACGCACCCTGGGAACAAATGTTAAATTTGCTGTATAATCATTTTATTTATTAGATTCTGGGTATGGCCCCGAGTGGGAGACACCATCGTATGATTCTCGGCGAACGACGTGGCCAGATCCTTCTATGGCTCAAAAGGAACAAATACAACAACAGCATCACTCACCTCGGTCATCCACGTTTGTACATGATGAATCACCCCATCACCTCCCACCTGTTTCCACACCGACGACTCTTCCGAGCAACCCTTCCTGGGAACATGGCTCTGGAGGCGGCATACAAAACGGTTCCTCATACTCCAAAGGGTTTCAAGGCTCGGAGCCTACATCCAATGCCTCTTCGTCATCTTCAGCGTTTCCCATGATGCAACAGCACCGTAGAAGATCAAGTATATCGTCTACGTCGTCGACAAATGCCTCTGCACTTTCAGCCAAGCCCAGCCACAGTAACAATAGTGGTAGCAGTAGTTCAAAACGCCACGACACTAAGCCCTATTATCCACCAATCCTTCTGCGTCCTGTGTCCATGCCTTCGCTACACCGCTATGCCTACAATGCCAATGGAGGAGCATCAGCAGGAGCAGATAGTAATGGAGGCTCTTCCCATCATTATCCTCCCGGACAGTCGCAGGAGCAGCAAGGGCACGGCAGTCATGACTACAGCGGCGGCGATAGTGGGCGACAGAGGGGATTGAACAACATGACGGGCCATGAGCATCGTGGATTAGATACATCCGATCATATGCCACCACCACCACCAGGACAGCCCCTCTTCCTGGCGTATCGCGCGTCCTCTCCCTCCGCACCCTCACCTCCACCGTCGTCATCAACACAGCAGCAACACTCGTCCTCGGTAACAGCCGTGCCTCTCTCCAGTTCACCTCCGCCACTGTCCGCCACTTCGACGTCATCTGCAATTTCAATGCAGACAGAGATGACAGCAAGCACGAGTGTAAGTGGTTGTAGTAGTTACAGCAGCCTGGATAGCAATGCGATAGCAGGCTCGGCTTCTGGAGGAGCTGCCGCTGCCAACACAATGACGAGTCGGAAGCGCAAGTCTGGAGAAGTGGAAGGAGGCGGCCTGAGCCGTTCTTTGTCGATTACATCCTTGGGAGGAGGTAGTAATCGATCTATGACCACGACAGCATCGACAACATCTGGGTTTATGGGGCAGAGTGATTTTTCTCATCATCATCGACATGAAGACAGTGGCGAAGAAGCTGGTGATGGCGGCCATGTCGATCAGTCTCATCATCAGTCTCATCAAAAATATCGTCACCACGCCTATCAAGGACGATTTGGGGACAAAAGCTTTCCGGATATCGATGGCGACATTCGAAATATTGAAGAAGACGAGACACGTAGTGATTATGGTCATGGAGGTGTGTCACCTTCCGCACCAGGACCAAGGAAGAAGGCGACGTATCATCGACATTCCCTGTCGCAGCCTGCCTTGACACTGCACCATCAAGATGGCTTGAGTGACCATTCTCCAGACCAGGTGCATGCTCCTTCACAGTATTCCTATCCTCAGCACCATCATCTTTCTACCCCATCTTCGTCTGAAACGCAGTATTCATCATACAAGTCTTATCCGCATGCACATCATTATCATCATCATCAACAGCAACAGCAGGAGCCTCAGCAACAGCATATACCTACGGGAGATCATTCGTACCATTCTACTCTTGCGTATCCTCCTTCTTCTGCCGCTCGGTCGCATCTACCTCACCACGGATGATACCCTTTTAATCACTACTTCTCTCTACCTCTTTCTTTCTTTCTTTCTTTCTTTATCTCATTCTCATTCTCACTCTCACTCTCACTCTACTTTGCTTTTGTTGCTTGATCCGCTGGCGGATAATAGTAATTCATTTTCGTTTTTTTTTTGTTGTAATGTCATCATTGTGTAGTATACCGTTTTTCTTTTTTAGAGTATGATAAAGTGGTTCATGTGAGCAGCAAAAAAAAAAAAGTTCTGCCGAAACGAATATCATATTTCAGTCCTAGAAAGATGTGGTGTGGGAAGTGGTGTGTACATATATTCTTCCATTCCAATGTGCAACAAAGGGCTCACGACTTGTACTAAATTCTGTGTTATCAGGTAGAACATTACACACGTACAGATTCCATTGGAGAAAGGAGAAACAAGAGAAGTAATATATCGTACAAAAAAACTTCATATTTTTTTGGGATTGTGCGTTTGATTGATAGCAAAAAAAAAAGAATGGTCATTACTAAGATAAGAGGTATCGGGGGGTTGGAGGTGAATCTATAGCTTTTTTTGAGTGGAGTGAAAAATGAAAAGAAAACGTTACGAACATGATAAAAAATGGAGAAAAAAAAGGAGTGCGATACAGGTCATAAAAAAAACAAAAGAGAAAAAAAGAAAAAAGGTATTATAGATGCAGCTGAAAAGCAATTGAAGCAAAAAAGAAAGAAAAGAAAAAAAAAGAAAAAAAAGATCTTATTGACCACAAAAACGATCGAGAGGAGCAAAAAAAAAGTTCTAGGATGAAAGTGAAAAACAACAACAAAAAAGTAGGTGCAAGTGCGTCGAGATAAAGAACTAGCCAAGCTTTTCTACAAGGCTGTGCTTGCTCACCCCCCCTCTCTCTTTTTTGTCCTCTGCTGGCTCTTGTGTATTTTTTTTCTTGAGTTTCGAGAAGGGCGGAGGAGAGGCCCTTTTTGCTTTAGCTAGTATCGTCGGTGCCACTTGCCGAGCGCGTCAACGGACTTGGCCGTTTTGTTTGCTTGCCAAAGAGTCGATTCCGCAAAGCACGTGAGGCAAACACAGTCAGGTCAAACCCTGCCCAGTCCGAATCCTGCAGATCTCGAAGGTCGCCTACCGTCATGATGTCCTGGTTCTTCAACTTGGCCAGCCACTCATTTGCCTTGTCTGGTCCACGGTGGTACGCTGTTGCCGTATCACGAACCAACTCTTCAATTGGCGTATCCGAGCTGTACTCTATATTTTTTTTTCAAAGAATAATTTTTCGAGTTAGAATAAAAAAGTGTGAGAAAATGACAAACAATGGCAAGGATAAAGACAATTATTTCATCTCTCACCTTTAAATGGAAGCTCGACTTCGCCACTCCATTCGGGGTTCGAGTTTTTACGACTCAAGTTGGCTGGTTGTGGGCTGGACACGTCTAGTGTCATAGGCGAGACAGCACCATGCGAAAGACTGTTCTGTATCATGGGCGATGAGGGCGTGTGGGCGGCCGAGGACGACGACGAATCCTTCTTATCGATTGGACCAGCCAATTCTCGCAATATCCGGTTAATGTCGTGGGTGATGTAGCGTTGGTACCGTTCCGGCAATACTTGCTCCTCAATCATCTCATTGACAACTTCCTCGGCTGTGTCCGTGTCAGCATTGAACTCAAACTTGACCGACAGCTTGTCCATTCCTTTGAACACTACTTGCAATGTCAAATGGTTCTTGGCCTCGTTGATGCCCAACACAACCACCTCCGGATCCACGGCAAGGAAAGGGTCATCGTATGCCTGTTGTGCCGAGTACCTGGATATATTGTTTCAAAAAAAAAGGTTATGGCGTTTCAGGATGAAAAAAAAGTTCGTCAGCATACATTATCATCTGTACTGTTTAGCACTTGTGAGCAACCTATTTTTTCGGAGTTACATGTGCGTCACACTCACCTCTCATTTTCTGGAGCTATGCAGTGATTAATGAGGGTGAGAACCTCGGGATCTGTGATCTTGGCTAAACATGCAGGCTTGATTCCCTGAGTGACTTTCTTGTAGATCTGGGCAGCATTTTTGCATTCGCCATAGGGATACTCGCCGGTGACCATCTCGAGCAAGCACATGCCAAAGGCGTAAATGTCGACCTTTTCGTTGTATCCCTTTTCCTCATACATCTCTGGTGCCATAAACTCTGGCGTGCCGATGACGGTATACTTCTTGCCCGTCTTCATCTTGGCCGTGCCCATGTCACCAATCTTGACTTCGCCATGTGCACCGTTGATGAAGATGTTATCACATTTGATATCACGGTGAATGATGGGCGGATCGTACGAGTGCAAGTAGATAAGCCCTTTAAGGATCTGTCGACACCATCGCTTGACAACTCTCAGATTCGGCG
Organism: Actinomortierella wolfii; assembly: GCA_016098105.1. Lineage (NCBI taxonomy): Eukaryota > Fungi > Mortierellomycota > Mortierellomycetes > Mortierellales > Mortierellaceae > Actinomortierella > Actinomortierella wolfii. Next base: position 84,470 of record JAAAIY010000046.1, read on the forward strand.
ACTGCAGTTTTCGGATGTACCTGGGTAAGTATAGAGGCGTGGGGAAAAATATCATAAATCCATTGAAATTAGAACCAATTATTCGACCAATCTTTGCCTGCTTGGTCGGGTTTCTGGTTTCGTCACCAGTACAACAAAAAAAAAAGCTTCTTTTTTCGCCGTAAATAACGCCAACTTATATGGGCTCTGTCTCGACTCGCAAAAGAAAACCCTCCCCCCATTTAGCCCAGTGGTGGAAAAAAGTCTTGAGAAACAATGAGAGAGATGTGGCTCTGTCTCGTATCCCAAAACCAATTTAAAAAATTATCAACATTGAAAACGTTGAACGACAACAAAAAACACACGAGAGGGAAATTAAAATAATGAGATAGAGGTGGGAAAAAAACTTACTCTCGCAAGGTACCAGAGGTCATCAACTCTGTGATGAAGATGAAGTCGGTGTTACTGTACCAGCAGTCGTGAAAGTTGATGATGTTGGGGTGGCGGACTCTCTTCAAAATCTCGACTTCCTGCGACAGCTCTGCGTACTCTTGTTTGGTGGTCTGGAAGCAGTTCCAGGCAACCTCGTAGCCTTCCTCGCGGTCAATGCCCTTGTAGACAATCTTGTATGCACCCTTACCCAGCACAGTGTTCAGCTACACCCGTACCATGAGAAAATAATGTATAAAAAACTGATTAGATCTCTTTGCTGTCTCAAAAACGGCGCAAAATACGCCATAAAACATGTAGGTAGGAGATACTCTGCTGTGTGCATGTGTAAGGAGCAGCAGCAGCAATAACAACAACAGCAACAACAACAAAGCTAGCAGGCGTCGGCCTGCTAGCCTTGGTCCAGTCCTAGAAAAGTGGTCAAGCCTGCTAGCCCATTTTTCCCGATCCAGACCTGATACAGAGAGTGTAGAGTGGTAAGTGAGGTAGGGGAGCATGAAATGGAAAGGTAGCAGCAGTAGGGAAACACAACAGATACACAAACTACACACAAACAAACAGCGTCATTCATGAGGGATTTTCGATGTCCGAGTCCTTCAGGAGAAAGGACAAGAATTGGAATGGGGGTTGAGTTGACGCGCGAGCCTCTTTTGACCTCTTTTTTTTGTTTTGGGTTCCAATTTTCTCAGCCCTCTTTTTTTGCTCGTGAAGAACACAAATGGCCATGGAAGGATGGAGCAGTGAGGGTGGTTCTACTAAGTCTCTCTTGTTTCTATTCTTTTTTTTGGATTCTTGGCTTTGTATCCTCTTCCATGTCACAAGGAGCCTAATTTTTTTTTCCCTTTTTCCTTTTGTTCACTGCCTCACTCCAATGTCGTCTGGGCTGTTGGGATGTCGTTGTCCTTTCCTGTAGTTGATAGGCTAGCAGGATTGGTGAGTGACCGAGGCAAGACCAGACTGACTCAAAAGGCATTCAATCATGACGATCATGTCCCTGAGCGCCAAGTCCAGGTCTCTACTAGTCTTGGGTTGAAGAGGGCTGTCCCCAGGTATTGCTTGCTTCAAAGATGAAGTATGTCCCTCAAGAGCACGATTGCCTGGGAAGCATGACACTTTTTTCTTCTTCTTCTTTATCTTCTCTCTCCTTACTCCTTTCCAAGGACATAAAAAAAGGAAGAGATAACAAGATAATAATAAAGATACACGAAAGATGGATGTCTGTGTTTACCTTGGCATAGCGACCGTTGGGGCTGACCTCAACGACCTTTTCGGGGTCATGCTTTGAGTGATCAATGTACTCCGCTATTTGAGGTTGATTAAGCACAATGTTAGATCCATAGTCCAAAGTTGACCATTACATCAAATTCCATTGAATGCACGATCCTAGCCATTGTGAAGGCCCAATGGTGTTTAGCATGGGCGCGTACCAAATGACGAAAAGTTGCGTTCGTGTTCTTCCTCTTGATGGTAGTCGGAGCCCTCGGAGCCGCTCTGGTAGCCTCTGGTCATGATTGGATCGGGCATATTTATGGATGATCAGTTGGAATGAGATTAAAGGTCGAGCGTCAGTAAGGGGAGAGGGAGGTTAAAGGAAGAAAGGATAATGTAGGATAGTTTGGTAAGAGGAGAAAAAAAAAGTGCTAGAGGGAATACAGTTGATTCCCTTGATGTTGCTGGTGAAAGTAGTGGTGCTGCTTGTGGTGCGACGGGTTGGGATTTTGAGTGTAAGGGAGAAGACTCATCGAACTTGCACAAGTTTTGGTGGCTATGAATGCTATGTGTGAATGAGTGAGTGGGTGGGTGTGTCTTGAGCGGAGGTGAAGAGAAAGAAAAGAAAGCAGGAAGAAAAGAAGGAAAACTAGAGTGTATGCACTCTCAGAGGAGAAGAAGGAAAAAAACGCTCTGTTTTTGGATGTTTTGGTGTATCGCGCGTTGCACAATTGACTTTTGACACACACCGTCAAAGCGCATCGATGCCGGTCTCCTCTCCTTCCCCCCCCTTCTCGTCCCCTCTCTTTTCCTCATCTTGGGCCTGAAGTATAAGAGTCCACCAGCAACCACATTCTGCCACACCATCATTATCATCATTATCATCTTCTTTGGCTTTGCTCATCCTTCTTCTTCTCTTCTTTGTTCTTGGCCTGCCGACAAACTGACAACAAAAATAGCTGACGGTTGTGTTCATAAAGATGAATGCATGGACAGCTATGGGATCAAGAAGCAAAAAAAAATGCTTATCTATAATAAAAAGCTGGCTGCTCACTCAAGCGAGGTGCATCATCCTCTTGTACCCCCTGGGTTTTGCTGGCATGCAAGCAGTTGTGAGAGAATAGGGAATGTCTGACTGTCTGTCTGTCACCTTTATTACGTTGCTACTATTGCCAAACGCCGCTGCCTTGTTTTGGCTGGCGACGCGTAGTCCACGACGTTACCATGTGCCCATCATGTGTATCACATCCCCAGATGTAATCTCATTTTTGGTGTGTTGGTGACGCGTGCCTCTCCCTCCCTTGGACATGTCATGGCACGAACGTACGTGGTGTCGCAAATATTTTTTTTTGCCTTAGAACAGAACCGAGCTAGATGGCGGGATCCATATGTAGCCCACAGCCATAGCAGGCAAGTGAAGAGCAGGAGCAGGTATTGGCGATGACAAGAGGAGGGGGGTGGGGGGGAGGCTGAGGGTTTTTGGTTCAGCCTCACTCACATCTTGGACACAAGCAGAAAGAGGCTGAACAAACGCTTCTGTAGGCCATACGACAGACTTGTTGAAAGTGACGTCTACCTATCTGGCTGGCAAACTGCCACAAAGGGTGTAAGCATAAAAAAAAGAGGGGCAGACCGAGAGGGTCAGTCTGGTCAGAGCAAAAAAAAAAAAAAGTTTTGTGGGTGTATATATGTGTGTGTGTATAAATGTGTGTGTTGCAGGGGAAGAACAAGAGTAAGAGAGAGAGAGAGAGACTCACAGAGAAGGGGGAACGAGGAAGAGCGGGACAGGGCATCCTTTACTCACTGCTGGCACTCATTCTCTTTTTTCCATCATTCCACATCATTGTCTTCTTCGTTTCCCTCGTACGACTCGTTTAATTGTCTGTCTTTTTCGTCCTCTTTTCCCTTTTTCTGCCTTTTCTTACTTTGCTCCTGCCCTGCATCCTCCTGATCGAAAAAAAGAAGAAAAAGCTTGGCTCACGGACACACCACACGTCTTTTCTCTAATTCTCTTCACTCACTTTCATTGACGCGTTTCCTTCCCCTCCCCTTCTCCTCCCTTTACCAATGAATACCGAAGGCGAGCTCTATCCTATTGCTGTCTTGATTGACGAGCTCCGTCATGATGATGTCAGTCTGCGCCTCAACGCCATCAAGCGCCTCAACACCATTGCCCTCGCTCTAGGCCCACAGCGTGCTCGAGATGAGCTGATTCCCTTCCTCGATGGTATGAATGACATGGGAAAAAAATAGGGTGAACGTACCACGCCACCCGTCCATTACACATCACGCGGCTTACCTGACACTAATGGTACTCTTGTCAACATTTTCTTGGTCCATCAAACGCGGCAGAATCCATCGATGATGAGGATGAGGTACTTCTGGCCCTTGCAGGCGAACTGGGCGACTTTGTTGACTATATTGGAGGCGCACAGTATGCACATATTCTCCTTCAACCCTTGGAGAACCTCGCTGCCGTTGAGGAGACCATGGTTCGCGACAAGGTAATCCGCGTGAACATCACTTGCGAGAAACGACGGGACTCGATATATTCATTCTGCTCGCGACTTTTTATCATCGTGACACCTCATGATCGAACGGGCGAAAAAAAATGTATTGTCATTCACACATGTATTTCCATCTCGCTTTTTTTTTTGGCTCTGGGTAGGCGGTTGAATCTCTCAACAAGATTTGCCCCATCTTGTCGCAGGCCCAACTTGAGCAGTATTATGTCCCCCTCCTGAAGCGCCTGACACTGGGTGACTGGTTCACAAGCCGAACGAGTGCTACTGGCCTGTATGCAGTTGGATATCCCTTGGCTTCGCCTGCCACGCAGGAGGACATGCGAAAGTAGGTAGAAGATCCCTTACGCACTCTTTTACGTTAGGGGGCGAGAAGGTGTTGTGGTAGATGTGCCTTTTTGTGTGTTTGTATGCGTTCGTGCCGTGCGCGTTTTTATGTGATATCCGCCTCATGTCAACCACGGCATGTTTATGTTTATACATTGATGTTAATGGGCAGAAGAGACGACGGTAGAAAAGATCTGCAACAACTGTAATTGGATTGCTCAATCGGCCTCTCGTTATTTATGGTGTTATATGGCTCTATGTTTCTTGCAATATAGGTCTTTTGGCCAACTGTGCCAGGACGACACGCCCATGGTCCGACGTGCTGCCGCCACTCATCTTGGAGTAAGCAAAACAAAACATTGGAAACGGCATGCCGTACAGGCTTTCGATCAATCATGGAAGCATCGAGATTGAACGGATATTGGTGTATCAGATGGCTCACAGCTTCTCCTTTCCCCCTAATATCATCTTGTGTGCACTTCTTGACAAACAGGGATTTGCAAAGAAGGTCGGCAAGGAGCACATCATCTCAGATATCATTCCACTGTTCAACAAGCTCGCCACAGACGAACAAGACTCGGTCCGTCTGCTAACGATTGTGGATTTGGTTGCCATTGCAGAGGAACTCACATCCGAGGAATGCAAGCAGTACTTTTTGCAGACTTTGAAGAACATGGTGGGCGACAAGTCGTGGCGTGTGCGCTACATGTTTGCTGATAACTTTGTCAAGGTATTGTGTGGCATAGAGCATTTTATCCTCATTTGGTTTGTGTCGGACGCACACGACCAAGCTTGTTTTTTATTGAACCCATGGACGCACTAACAAACATCTGATTACCTTTCCTTTTGTTCATTGCAATTCTATTAGCTGGCCAAAGCTGTTGGCGAAGAGATTACAAGAGAGGATATGGTCCCAGCCTTTGTTCGTCTCTTGAAGGATAACGAGGCCGAGGTCCGCACCGCTGCTGCCGGCCAAGTTCCAGGTATGTCCTCATCCCCTCTGTTCTTTCACGGCATTTTTTTGTTGTCCTTAACCAAACTGTTGTCATGTTGCTGACCAATGCGCCTTTGTTCTTCATGTCCATCACTTCAACAAACAATAGGCTTTGCTCAGCTCGTCGATACAGAGACTATTCTAAACTACATCATGCCATGCGTCCGAGACTTGGTCACCGATACCTCTCAGCATGTGCGCGCTGCCCTTGCTATGCAGATCAGTGGATTGGCACCTCTCCTCGGCAAGGATGCGACTACAGAGCATCTCTTGCCATTGTTCCTGCAATTGCTCAAGGATGAGTTCCCTGATGTCCGACTGAATGTCATCTCTAAGCTCGAGACTGTGAATGAGGTGATTGGTATCGAGTTGCTTTCGCAATCGCTCCTGCCTGCGATTGTCGAGCTTGCTGAGGACAAGCAGTGGCGTGTTCGCTTGGCCATTATTGACTATATTCCCTTGTTGGCAACTCAGCTGGGTGTTGAGTTCTTTGACGAGAAGCTCAGCGCTTTGTGCATGTCATGGCTTGGCGACAGTGTGTTCTCGATCCGTGATGCCGCTACCGTCAACCTGCGCAAGCTGACAGAGGCGTTTGGAGTTGAATGGGCTAAACAGACAATCATTCCCAAGGTGCTGGCCATGGGCACACATCCCAACTATTTGTACAGAATGACGACCATTTTTGCAATCACCGCCATGGCTAGTGCTGTCACACCGGAGGTGATCCGCGACTATATTATGCCCACCGTGACAAACCTTGTCTCGGACCCCATCCCCAACATTCGATTCAACGTCGCCAAGTCGATAGAAGCACTGATCCCTGTGTTGGCTCAGAACCCAGACACGAAACCACTGGTAGACCAGCAGCTCAAGCCTGCACTGGTCAGGCTCACCGAGGACAAAGATAACGATGTCCGATTCTTTGCTCAGCGCGCCCTGTTGACTGTTCAATAAGCACCTTTTTTCGATCAGATTCCCTCCAACACCGTCTCTTTCGATCTTTCTTTCTATGCTTTCTTTCCTTTCTGTTTTGCCTGTTATATATCATCGTCTCTTTTTCTTTCCTTTCTTTTTCTTTTCTTCTTTTCTTTCTCCCCTTCCTTATTCTCTGCCTTTTGCGACCTATTCTCGATCCTACTCGCCGCGTTGCATCCTGTTGGATTTTCTATCTTGTCATCCATTCATTATTTCCTTTCTTTTTTTTACCCTCACGTTAAACTTGTCGTTTCATTTTTCATTTTCTTTTCCTTCTTTTTGTGCACATCTGTCAGTCCAGGAAGGGGAGAGAAAAATGCTGTGATGATGGCAGCTGGTGCACATGTAAAAAGATCCACTGCAAAGTAGAAGAATACAACTGTTTCACAAAAAAGTTAAAAAAGAGTGGATAAAATTCGTTAGCAGAGGCATATATTGGAAACAAAGGCATGAGTGATCGGTATCCTAAGATGTTATAAAAAAAACACATATTGGTACTGGGATGGGGTTGGAGCAATACTCTGACAATATGACACACCTGCTAGTCGAGAAAACGAATAGAGTGATTAGCAATGACCGTATCAGCATGTATATTTAAAGTGTTTTTTTTTCGGAGTGACTTTCAATCATATTCTCACAACGAACTATAGAGCTGTAGAGTAAAGAAGGATAGACTTATCAATTCTTTCGATATCGCCGTGATGTTATCGTCAAATGCCACCAACCTACAATACAATCGGACGGTCAGTTGCTTTGGCACGATCGTATATGTGCTATTCGGCTCTGATAGAATTATAAATTGCAGCCTTGAGCATAACCAGTTTTGAAAACCTTCGCAATTGATGAAACAACAAGAATCGAATGAAGGATAATAGGCACTCTTTTTTCAGATACAATCCCATTGATCACGAAATCGTTTTGGCTACTACAACTTTGTCTTGCTGTATGCCGTCAAACTCTTGTACAAGTCTGGCGTAATGGACATGCCTTTTTTTAAATTGCAACCATAAAAAATTTAGGGAAAAAAATAATTGCCTTCCCAGGTACATTTTCATCGTGGTCACGTGATGCTTCAATCCAACCAGTTGTGATTGAATTTTTTTATTGGGCTGGGCCACAGGCAGGTTGTGCTCCCTCTCTTTCTCAACATGTCTGCAGCTTCGGTCGCTCAAATCTCCAAGAAGAAGAAGGCAAGATGCAGCGACTCAACAGGAGGATGCGGGCATCATCGATGGTCGTGGAGACAAGGATGTCGTTCGGAAGAGTGCTAGCATGCGTTGTGCAACCTCGTCTTCGATGGATATCGCAATGGATGAATCGGATCAGTGATGGATTTTTCATATATGGCACCCCCTCCACTCCGACCTTGTGGAGGCCTAATCAGTTTGTCTTCTTGAATGGGGACACTCTGATCCCATTCCCTCCAGAGGACTTGCCTCGGAATCGCTCCATTCACTCGCTGGCAATAACATCCTTCTCACCAACACCTCACCATCATCAGGCTGGAAGACTTGGTCTGGCACCCAAACAAAAACCAGGATTCAGCAATCTTGCTCGAGGCTGAAAGGCGAGTGTTTTTTGACATCTCTGTCAAAGCGCTTGAAGATGTCTCAAGCAGACTGAACCTCTGACAAGACTAGTCATCGTCGCCTGGCAGGAAAAGAGCCTCTTGGAGTGATTTCACTAGGAAGTCTACCTTGATTTCGCTCGCAGAGATTCCTTTTCCTTGTCATCAGCCTGAAGCGCAGTTTTTTTCACAAGCAACAGGAATCAGGAAGTGTTCCGTCCACTACTGGAAGGCATCCGACTGAGGCATCAGAAAGGTTGACGACAAATCAAAGAGAAGAGTCATCCTTCAAGAGATGGTTTCTGAGTAGACCGGAAGGGCAGCCTTTTCTTGATTGTGTCAGCCTTGTGAAAGCTCAGTTTGGTAGTAATCACACAGGAACAGGATGTCGACAAATCGTCCAGTAGAAGGGGGGCAACTCATCCAACAAAGAATAACGAATCAGGAAGGGCAAGCACACTGGGTGTGGATGTGGGGGCAACCGACTCTACAAGGATTAACGGCGCCAATAAGGGGAGGCCTTTTTTCTTTCCAGTGTCAATCTAACCACCATCATATCAATTACGAATCCTCCCTCCTTCAAATAATAGTTCGTCGCCGACGGTGTCTTCTACGCTGAGCTCAACGAGTTCTTCCAGCGCGAGCTCGCTGCTGAGGGTTACTCTGGCGTTGAGGTCCGTGTCACCCCCGCCCGCACTGAGATCATCATCCGTGCCACCCAGACCCAGGAGATTCTTGGTGTCCAGGGCCGCCGCATCCGCGAGCTGACCTCCCTGGTCCAGAAGCGCTTCAAGTTCCCCGAGAACACTGTTGAGCTGTACGCCGAGAAGGTCACCTCCCGTGGTCTGTCCGCCATCGCTCAGTGCGAGTCCCTCAAGTACAAGCTCCTCAACGGTGTCGCTGTCCGCCGGTATGTTTTTTATCTCTCTTTCTACGGGTTTTCAGTAGCCGATGCAACATTTTTTTCTTCCAATTTTCTTTTTGAGTTTCAACTTCAGGACGTTTTTCATGAGGGCAGGAAAGGATATATATTGGACAACCTCTGGATTCCTACAGCTGATAGCAGAGTCTTATACTCGTTCAGACATATATCAAAAGAGTTTTTCATGGATCAGCAACTTGAAAGAGAGTACAAGAACCAGCGTTTTTCAGTACAAACTCAGTCATCCGTTCAAAGCGGCAGACAATCAGGGCTTTGACAGATTCTGTGTTTGTCACAATGCAGGATATTGTCGCTACACCTTTTTTCTTTGGCGTTTCAGCATTTACTCTTGTTCTCCTATATCGTCTTGCAAATAATTATATCATGCTAACCTTCTATGAATTACAATGATTTATAAAAAAAATAGTGCCTGCTACGGTGTTGTCCGCTACATCATGGAGTCTGGCGCCAAGGGCTGCGAGGTCGTCGTCTCTGGCAAGCTCCGTGCTGCTCGTGCCAAGTCGATGAAGTTCGTCGATGGTTTCATGATCCACTCTGGTCAGCCCACCAAGGACTTCGTTGACTATGCTGTCCGCCACGTCATGTTGCGCCAGGGTGTTTTGGGTGTCAAGGTCAAGATTATGCTGCCTTGGGACCCCCAGGGCAAGCGGGGCCCCAAGAACCCTCTGCCCGACATGGTCACCATCATGGAGCCCAAGGAGGAGGCCCCCATCCTCGCCCCCGTCTCCGAGTCGCGCGAGGAGCCCGCTCCCGTCGCTGCTGCCCCCGAGGCCGCTGCTCTTTAAACAAATTAAAAAAATCAGCGTTTCCTTGTCCCCTTCTTCTTGTTTTTTGTTCAGGAACAAAGAATAAAAACCTGCTGTCCGAAAAAGTAAACATGGAGAGAGTACAGGCGTATTATCTATTATTCGTTCCTTTTTCCACGAGAATAAGGATTTTACTTTATTTCAGAAAAAGAATTGCTTTTTTGGGTTGTCATGGTTTTTTCTTTTTGGAGGATAAAAAGTAATGACAATTATCATATTACAATGGATGTAGGAGGGGGTATACAAAGAATAAGCTCTAACACATCGTCGAAGAAGGTGGTTATGCTGAAGATTCCTTGTTGGCCGAATTGGACAAGTCATGGAATGCAGACCTATTATTGCAAAAGAAGGACATTGGTATGTTTCTCGTTTAAAACACATTTCTAGATCAATGTTGCAAACCACAACTTGTTTTCAAAAGGGAACTTACATTGCTCGTCCAAGATCTTCCAACTATCACAAGAAATGAAGTGACACAAAATCAATGATAAAAAGTGTGTTTGCGTTAATGTGTGAAGTTATTGCCGATAACCTCTTCCCTATAGTGATTTCAAGACTGTCCATAATGATTGATGCCATCAGCAGTTAAAAGAAATCGAGGGATCAGACTTACACTTGTCATGAGTTCTTGCAGTTCAAGACCCTTGCGCGCAAACACTCGAGGGTCGATTTCATTGTTGTCGGCATCCAACAACCTACCGTCAGGAGTCTGAAGCCTATTATATGTTCATTTCGTACAAGATTCAGAGTTGAACAAAAAGAGTGAGTTAGCTACCTGACTTGTTCCACTGTGAACACACGAACACATGTCATTTTGATATGCAGAAATAAATCTTTCGTACAGGTCATTGTCGGCAATGGTTTCGATGCTAATATGCTTTGCAGCCAAGGCTAACTGTTTCTTGCGGATCTTGTCGAGTTCTTGAAAGATTCTTTCGGAATTGGCACCTTATGATTTTATATCCATCAGTCATATACCAACATGAATGTTCGATAATGAAAAGAAGGTAAGATTTTCAATATTCACCACTTTGCATGCCTACTTTCTCTCGCCTTCTACGCAAGATTTTATTCCTACCAAATGCTTTGAGATCTCGTCGCTCAAGAATACGATCAGTATCCTTAAACTCGGCTTCAATGACACCCAAGAGCCGATCGTGATTGGAGACTGTCAGATTAGAAGCCGGCGGGATGTAATGGCTCGGCCCTGCAATGGCTCCACTACCAGCAGAGGAGCTATCGATGCTCGATCTCCCACTGCCTGGATGATAGTTACTATTCGAACGTTGCATTGGCTGTATCGGTGAGTGTTGGTTGAGCAGAGAAAAAGAGGAGGCGGAGGTAAGGTTGGATGGGGTATGTTTCTGTAGAGACGATGATGACCCTTGTCCAATAGCTGATTGTTGTAAGCGTGGTTGTGGTTGCACAGACTCGGGGCTTGGTAGCTGAAGTGGAGGCAATGAGTCGTCCATGACAAGATGGGTGAGGGAAGTGATGAGAAGCACGCATGTGCTCATGCGTGCATACCAAAAAAGCAGTCCTGAAAAGTATAAAAAAAAAGGACACATCTTTTGATCAGTTTGCATGACCTTTGTTCCCAAAAAAACGGTGAATGAGGTGGAACATAAAGTGCTCATGTCTTCAGAGAAACGAACTTTTGAACAAGTCGAGGCAGAACCTGGAGTAGCTAGTCCTACCTCAGCAGCTGAGAGTACTTCTGCAACATTCACAGCAGCAACAGCAGCAGCAATGGCGGTAACTTCTCCTTTGTCAGATCAGGTGGCCAATCAACCGATCCAGTCTGGACGTCGTTCTAAAAAGCAAAAAGTGCAGGGTAAATAAAAAAAAACATTCGGGGATGTAACTGAAAACTAGAATCAGATGTACAAGTCAAGATCATGAAGAAAAGAACAATAATACTGATTCGGACAATGCAACACCACCGCTTTTTTTTTGTTATTAGTCGAGGTCCCTCCTGTACCAAATAAACCAGGACAATGCCATTTCTATGTCAAAGGAAAAGGACGGTACTGCAAGCTGAGGGCAAAGCTCACCAACAAGTACTGCGGCGAGCATTCAATGCTGGAAGGAAACGATGGTAAAGAAGCTGTGTCCGAGGCTAACTCGACACAACCCACCGAGACCGCTGCTAGCGATAATACCAAGGAGGTCCGGAAACGTGTCCCGTGCCCATTAGATCCAACACAGTAAGTGCATCATCGGCTCTTTGGAATCTGATTTTTATTGAGGGTGTTTCTTATCACTGAAGATTGCGGAAGAAAAAAAATCAACTCACAATGTTGTTAAATGTTTGCTTCTTTGTGATGAAAATTTAAAAAAACCATAGTACTGTGTGGGAGGATGACCTCAAATCTCATACAGCAAGATGCAACGCACGTCCAAGAGGGTCCGTCGCATATGTCCAGGATATCAACCTCACACTTCCCGAACCTACAGAATCCATCTTGGCGCAGGATATGCTGACCAAGCTGACCTCTTCGGAGCTGCTCGACTTGGTCACCAAGGTCGAGGCCCTTTATGACAAGTACGTCCCACCCATTCGGACGATGATCCTGGACCATCCAGCCATGGACGAGCGCAAGTATGTTACTTTGTCCTCTTCTTGAAGTTTTTTTCCGATCGATATTGCAGCAAACCACAGAAATCTATACCCAACACTTACCATTGTTGTTTTACTTTATGATCGACTTTGATAGGAAAACCATCCAGAATATCAAACACGCTCAGCAACAAGGCTCGCTACTAGGACACATGGATCGCTTGGGCCTGCTCTCTGATCCACGAGCATGTTTCATCGAGTTTGGAGCAGGACGTGGCGGCCTTTCGCGGTACCTGAAGGAGGCTCTCCAGGACCGAGGCGAGGCCAACTTTGTGTTGGTAGATCGGATGGCCGTGCGGAACAAGGCTGACAGTTACATTGCTGGGATCGATCAGGTCCCGAAATCGTACGTTGCCCGTCGCATGATCGATATCAAGGACTTGAAGCTCGTGAAACTGCCAGAGACTGAACGATCTGTCGGTTCCGTGGTCGATCCAGTAGTAATGACACAAGAAAAAGATGGAGAAACGGTACCAGCGACCTCTGAGGCGACTATTGACAAATCATCGAACGAAGGTGCCCGTGTCTCAGTCAAGACAAAGCGGCCTGTTGTAGCATTATCGAAACACCTATGTGGCGGTGCAACTGATATCACCTTAAAGTGCTTGGTGGACTACAAGGCTGAGTTTGAGGCGTCGGAACAGCCACAGGCCGTCCGCGGCATTCTGATTGCGCTTTGCTGCCATCAGTTATGTCGTAATCACATGTATCCGAACCAGAAGTTTTTACAAGAGTGCGGAATCACCGAGCGTGAATTTGCATTGATCTGTCGGATGAGTAGCTGGGGTGTTTCCATTAACCGTTCCAGGGCAGCCTCACCCGGCGGAGATAGTGATAACACCGAGAAGAAGTGTGAAAAGGATAAGAGCAATGACAATGATGGAGAAGATGAAGACGAAGAGGAGGAGCATGGACAAGTGGACACTGCAGCCAAGGATCTTGGGTATGTTTTTAACCATGTAAAAGTAATCTCTAGGTCATGTAGAAGGATACAGTGCTTAACTTGATTTATTCTATACTTTTTTAATAGATCCAATCTCTCCTTGTTGAATGTTCAACGACGAATCGAGCTTGGTTTGCGATGCAAGCGACTGTTGGATATTGGACGTGTAAAGTACCTCGAAAAACATGGATTCGATGCCGAAGTCATCTACTACACTGACCGTGATACTTCGCTTGAGAATTTGGCGCTGATGGCAGTACCGAAGCAAGTATAGAGCTAGGCATACATGTTTCAATAAAATAGACCAAAACATACGTTTTCAGATCATCTTTCCAACCACTTTTGTGATCAACCATGTCTCTCTCTTTCCGTGCCCCCATCCCCCCTTCCTTTCTCTCCTTTCCATGCTTGCATGCAACTTTTGATTTTGTACTTTATTACTCTTGTGTCGCAATCCACATTGGAAAAAAAATAGAGGAGTACCTGCGAGAGGTCAAACAAATAAAAAATAATGAGTTACCATACTATGCGTTCGGTGTTATAGATGATACAATAGCCATGGGTTGTAGCAACAGCATACACCAACGACTCCATCCACATCACGCGATTGTTCAAGTTTTTTTTTCTTGATTCTTTCTTTCGGCGTTTATCCATTCTAATCTCGCTGGATAATTACGCACAGACTTTTCGTAGTTTCTCTAATACACGCATATCTACCCGTGAATCACTCCCTTTTTTGTCCGCTTATCGGAGGTATTTTACAAACCCATCTGCAACCCATATATTTGTCATTGGTTACAGCATAATAGATGTGGCTAACCTTTGTTGTTGTTTTTGTTGTTGTGCCGTATTGCCCCCCTCTCCCCAATGACAAGGTCCTCGCCTTTCACCCAAAAAGCATTCACTGAAGGCTGAACGGGGAATTATTATGGCTGGTACCATCAACGACAATAAAAAAGAAATGCCCCATCACCTATAGGTCCATCCCAATCTAGGAAGTACCCATGATTTGATATTTTTAGGGGATCAATGACAATCCCACAACTTTCCCTTTTTTCCCTCCAAAACTGCAATTTAAAAAAAAAGGTATAAGCGAATTTCAATTTACTCGACATTAAAAACTTTTTTAGTGGCTGCGAACAAACAGTAAAAAGAGTATGCAAGGTATTGCTCAAAGTGAAAAAAAACGAAAGATAATATGAAGAGGAAGAATACATGATATGAAATCGAGGGAGGGGGCATGACAGGAGGTTAATAGGATATCATTGTCGAGAGGGAAAGGAGAAATATATCTTGCCCAAAAAAACGTTGTAAAGGTATCAGTCGTCAACGGATCAAGAAAAGTTTAAAGACATTGGGGTCGTGGAAAGTAGGACAGGGGGCGAGGGTCTCTGATAAAAGATGGGCTGACATCTACCTTCTTTCTCACACTTATTACCCTGTAGGGTACACAAGGGGGAAGAAGAAGAAGAAAACAGTAAGCCCTAAACTCGAAAGCATCCATCTTGCATCTGAATAATTCCTGACACGTTTTTTTTCTCAATCCTGAAGACAAAAAGGAGAAGGTTTTGGGCAAGAGGAATTAAATGCAGGCAAAAACGAAATTACGCTTAAGGATAGGAGACGTTAAAAATGAAAGTAGGAGCGTAGATAGGGCAACAAAATTGAGTAGGCCGCAACGCGAGCGAAGCGAAAAAAATAGACTTGGGTTACCCAGTCCAGGGTTTAATCCAGTACAAGGGCTTTCAATGTGATACTCTTTTTTTTTCTTCTTCTTCTTTCTGCTCCTTCTCTTGGGGGTTGGGTGTGTTCTTTTTTAGGCTCGTGGCGACTTATGAGCACTTGGTGGAGACACAGGGGATCCAGTCTCAAGGTAGTTGATGGACTGGTTAGAGTGGGAGGAGTGGACGCTACGCTGGCTATTTTGAGAGTACTGGCGGGTCAGACCTGCTCCACCGGCCGCTGCTGCACCAACAGCAGCTGTACCGGCGCCGGCGCCGGCAGCCGTGGGCGCATAGAAACCTTGAGCGGCATCCTTGACCAGGGCCATGAAAGATTCGTGACGGAAGGCTGTGCGAGGTGCCTCTTCCATGTCAGGAAGCTTGGAAATGTCGGCACGAGCACGAGCGCGCTCACGACGACGGTAGGCCACCAACGCAAACAGGCCTACCAACGCAATCACACCCACCACTGCGCCTACAATGGCCGGGAGCGACGAGTTGTTGTCGCCCGATGTCTTTTGTGTCGGTGCCTGCAGGTTGGGTGGTGTGGGCACGCTGCTAGGCTGAGGACCAACTGCACTCGGGGACGAGGAGATAGAGGCTGAGGGTCCGGGAAGAACAAACGACTGTGAGGGATCGGCTGTTACTGGTGGGGATGGGACTGGTCCGACAGGATTGCCAAAGCTATCCGTAGGTTGAGGTGTGAGTGGAGGAGGGGTCGGCAATGGGTTATTATCAGGGTCGCTGGTCGTGGGTGGTTGGGGATTAGGCGACGCGGTTGGTGTGGGGCGAGGTGAGCCTGGGTTGCCAGTCTTGTCAGGCTTGTCAGGCTTGTTAGGGTTGCCAGGCTTGCCGGGTTTGCCAGGTTTGCCAGGCTTGCCGGGTTTGCCAGGTTTGCCAGGTTTGCCGGGTTTGTCAGGCTTGTGTGGTTTGTGCGGCTTCTTGGGAGGATCCAAGCAATGTGGAGCTTCCTTCTTGGGTGTACCGGGAGCCCTGTGACAAACAGGTCGACCTACTCTGGGCTTGGGACGAGGACGGGGGCGAGTATGCTGGACGCGACGTTCATCATCTTTGTCATTGTCACCGGCATACTTGTGTTCGTCACCTCCACGCCGGAAGAGAATTTTGGTATCATACTCAAAACCTTCCAGACGCTTAGCGATATAAGTGTCTCTACTCACGGTATTGGCCACACGCGAGCGCAAAGACTGCTCCTGGTTAGACGAAGCTGTTGTGGAAGAAGAGGGTGACGGGCCGTTTTGTGTGTGTGCATGAAGAGGGAAGACGGGCATTAGTTGCAGAAATTATTAATTGAAGAAATGTGAAGAGACAATGAATAATGGTATACAGGAGTTCAGATGAAAGAGAATAAACTACTAGGTCCAGCAAAGCAGTAAGGAGTGTAAAGAAGGGAAAGAAGGAATATGCAGGAGAATGTGTGCGAGAGATTAATGAATGCACACCCCGGAAATGTCAACGTAGTCAATCCCTCGTGGTTGACCACATGTCATAATGCAAGCAATCTGGTTCGAAGGTCACAGCTGCATGACATTCACTCGTCTATTTTTATACAGACAATTCGCTCATCTGAAGAAGGACGACTGGGGGAGGGGGGGAATGGTTGGATGGTAGGGAAGGATCGATAGACCGAGAAAATGAGCGTATTGGATAGAGTAAGAGCTGTCATTGGTAGAGTAAGCCTACTACTCGATGAGGTAGGCCACGCGTGTCTGCGGCTGATTGTGCCTGACCAAGCGTGCCTGGGACATGCGATGAAATGACTGGCCAGGTGTTGATCAGGGGTGTGGGGTGTTGGATAGGGGAGAGGGGCAAAGAGGAATGTTGATTCAAGCGCGTAGATATCGCGTGCCTAGTGCAAAACAAGCAGCGTTTTTCATTTACCTGTCAAGACCTGGTCGTGCTCAACCAAGGGCAGACTGGCTACCATTCCTGTTTCGATAGAAAAGGACACAATCAAGCTCACTTAATGTTAGCATATTGTAAAAAACCAAAAAATAAGGGGGGAAAGAGCGCACTTCAACTATTGGGCACCACGTTGTCCTGGAGCAATAGCGTTTAGTCATACACCGCTCACCACCACCACTTGACAAAGACTAGACACGAGCCGTTGAAAGCATTCGACTCCTTTTTCATATTCTCTCCTTTTTTTTTTCTTCTTTCTCTTAATGATTTCCCCTTTTTCATTACGCGGATTCCAGTCTTAACTGGCTGACAAAAGCGAGGAGAGGGAAGAGTAGAAGACTGCAAAAAAAGGGTCCTACTGCCAATATACTCGGATGATGATGAGGAATGCAGGTTTTTTTTTCAACTGGAAAGAAAGAGGGATTAGTGTTTTAAAATCCTACCTGGAAGCGAGGCAACAAAACAGAACAAAGCCAAAGACTGGAAGGCAACAAGTAGTCTCATGGCGACTCCTGCTTTCTTGTTTCTCTGTTGAATTCTCGTTCTATGTATTATTAGTTCTTTGCTTCTGGGTATTTGAATGTGCGGGACTCCTGTGTTTCGGCTATTGTCCTGTAAAGAGCCATCCATATGGTAGGAGAGCAAGGGCGTGGTGGTAAGGCACAAGGCGGCAAAGAATGTCATAAAACAGTATCCAAGGAGCACACGTTGAGCCAATTGGGGGGGGGGTTGGAAAGGGAGAGAGGTGGATGCATGTTGAGAGGGAGAGGGGGTTTGGTATAGAGCGTGGAGAGAGAGAGACAGCGACCAAGCCATGAAAAAAAGGGTAAGAAAGAGGACCATGGTAGTTGAGTGGACTGCTACGAGAGATATTTTCGTACTAGACACTAGACATGTCATTCAGTCTACATTAGGCGTTAATGCGAGCTTACAATGTGGTTCTAGAGCTGGATGGATGGGGAACTGTTGGAACACAATGAATGCTGCCGAGACATGGGGGTCGTTAAAAAGTGCTGGTACGTAAAATTAGGTAGGTGAAGAGGACACGGAGTGAATGAGATGGCGGGAAAGGCGGAATGAAGGGAAAGGGGGAGAGGGAGGAGAGGAGAGGCGAAGAGGAGGGGAAGGGAACGGACAGGAAAGGGGATCGAAGCGAGAGTGTTCTCGGTGAGGTGGGGGAACCCGGACGATGCAAAAGGGACGAATTCAATCAGAAAAAAGAAATGGTGGGATGGAATTTCACCATCACTTAAAGCTCACCCCACCCTGCTGCCAGACTCAGGCTATATCGTTCCCATCCAACAGAAGCACGCTAGAGAAAAATGTTCAATTTCCCAATATATAACCTTGGCACCCAAAAACAAGCTATTCATGTTAGTCTGCATCAGCAGCGCGGTGCTCATTGCAAAAATACCACCTTATATACCGCATATAGTATCAACATTTATATTAGCGATATGCAACACATCAGTTTCACTCAGTCGGATGTTGTCTCCCATGCAAGCACTGCACTCGCTCACTTGTTTGCCATCATGGCCTCTTGCTGCCGTCCGGACAAACAGACTCCTGCGCTCTTCCTTGCTGGCAAGGAATGCAACGCTGGGAACGACGTGTCTCTCTTCGTCTCTCCGTTTCCACTGTACTCACCTGAGAACACGAGTGCGATTGATCAAAGAGAACGGCTCTGTGTGGGTTGATCCTGGTGCAACGAGAGCCCTGCCCTCAATATTTGATATTTTTTTTCTGAAAGAGAAAAATAAAGCTTCATGTCACCACGATTGTGTAACCCTCAATTCAACCAAAAAAAGAGAACACACGCTCATCCAGTGCAGAGGAAGGATACTTGGAGAGGACCTGTCTGCGTAGTGAAAAGAGCTGACCCTTCGATAAATCTACTTGTCTTGTGAACAAAAACATCCACCGGTGGCTAGTAAGATAACGTCTTCATTCTACACCCACACCGGCCAGGGAGCATTGCTCAGGAATAGTAGGAGAACTAATACACAGGGTCAGACGAATGTATTGCTCAACACACTCACTTGTAGACACCCAATATTGTTAGGTGGACACAGACTCAAATTGGAGACCACGTATCAGAGTACGTAGTAGTTCACTTGCAGTTGTCATTTCTGTTAGTGTATGAATGCTTGTTTGTTCTTTATATCCATGGCGCTCTCGGATTTAATTTTTTTCTCGCTGACCATGAAAATCATACCCCAGTCATCCAGGGCAACGGCTGTGCAGCCAGAGATGATTTCAGGTACAGCATTCCAGTCTCTTCGGCTCCTTCTTTCAACGAATCAGTACTCTTGCCGCAAGTGCAAAGGCGCAAAATATAAGCGAGAATTCGTGTACTGGTTTGCCTCTGTCTACGCAACCACGTTACACTGTGCCTCTCTCCGCAAGCCCAACCTTGCCTCGGCTCTCCTCTTTGCGCGTGAAAACAATTCGATCGCTCGGCAGGGAATGCAACAGGCAAGAACTTTCTAGTTCCATATTAGGAAGACTTCGCGTGCAGATCTAGCAATCATCTCTTTTTGTCTCATTCCTCTTCACCATTAGACATCATGACTTACAACCTCAAAGACCCTGGAACGCCTACTCTGCGTGGTCGTCTCCTTGTTACTGCTGTCAACATTGTTGAGAGTATTGGTAGTGCAGTTGGCTTGAACTCGTACTTGTGTTACGATGCTGGTCTACTTGTCTTACGGTCAGTTGATTACCACGAATCTTTGACTACGACTCCCGTCTGGCCACCTGTCGAGAGTATGGTTCAGGCTGCCACTGCAAACGACTCAACTCTCTCTCCCCAGGATTACCTGAAGCTTGTTCAGGAGGAGGCTGATGGCGAAGTCAGAGCTGGCTCAGTCTCACCTTTGCCTTCTGAGTGGCGATTCCTCACCTGCCGCGACTTTTACAAGGCCTACCGCTCGAGTCGCACAACACCCGTTGAGGTTGGTGCATGCTGTACAATGACAAAGCTGCAAGCCCTTTCTCTTTCATCACCACCGCCACTAATTCATTTCGTTTCCTGACCCCATTTTTTCTCGCATGGACCTTTTGGACCAACTCTGTCAAACATTAGGTTGCGGAACGGATCGTTGGATTGATTAAAAAATTGGAAGAAGGTGACACACCTTTGAGGCCAGTGTGGAACTGGTCCAAGGAGAGTATTTTAGAGCAGGCCAAGGCATCGGCCCAGCGTTACAAGAACGGACAACCTCTTAGTATCGTGGACGGCGTACCAGTCGTTGTTAAAGGTATTGCTCACTCTTGACTCGTGTATATTTCATTAGTTACTGTTAAAACATGTCCATGTGATCAATATCACACACATGAAAAAAATGCAAAGCCCCAGTCATGTCATTCGAACCAAGAACGTATGTGCTAAACTCTCGCCGAGAAATGCATTATTGAATTACCATTGGAATAGATGAAGTCGACGTACAAGGCTACGAAACAGGCGTAGGTACCAACTTCATTAACAAAGGCAAGCCTGCAGCGCAGGATGCTCATACTGTGGCACTTCTCCGAGCCCATGGTGCCTTGATAGTTGGCAAATCTGTTATGCATGAAATTGGTAGGTGATGATGGCGGCCATTACTCGTCGCTACGGAAAATATTCGTTTACTTTGCCCTACTACATGGTTGTTGCTTTTGTGACTCATAGACGCACTTGAACATTTTTTTCCCTACAGGACTTGGCATTACCAATTGCAACCCAAGCACTTGCACACCACGAAACCCGTACCATCCTGGACACCACACTGGTGGCAGCTCTGGTGGAAGCGGTGCAGCTGTTGGCGCCGGGTACGTGATAAAGCATCATCGCTCGATACATATGAGACGGGGAGCAGGGTACTGATCATCAAAACAACATACACTCTACATATCCATGCTGAACTTTCAATTTGTTATTTCTATAGCCTTTGTCCCATTGCCATTGGCTGTGATGGCGGTGGATCTGTCCGAATCCCATCATCCAGCTGTGGTATCTATGGTCTCAAGCCCACTCAAGGACGTATGTCTGCCCGCGGCGAGTACCCCCTGGCTCCCACAGTTGCTACCTCTGGCCCCATGTGTGCTACCATGGAGGACCTGGCCATTGTGTATGCCATCATTGCTGGCAAGGATGAGCAGGTATGCGTATGCTAGTGAAGAATGCCTCGTGTATATTTAAACTGTATATTTCGGTCACTTAAACTTTTTTCATGTTATGACTTTTGGGAAACATAGGACTCGTACTCTCTGTATCAACCAAGCGTTGCTCTTCCTAAGCTTATCAGTGCACCTCGCGCCCTTGAGGGTCTCCGTATCGGCATCTTCCGCCAATGGTTTGAAGATGTCACCCAGAAGGAAATCGCCACCAAGTGCAATGACATGCTGGACCGCCTTGTTAAGCAACATGGTGCAGTCTTGGTAGACATTGAAATTCCCAATTTGTATGAAAGCGGCAAGGCACACAACATCACAATTGTGACTGAGATGATTGCAAAGCTGAAGGTAGATTGACCTGTTATGAACCGCGCGTGCATCTTTGCGACACCTAAAAGCTTCTGGGTCAGGCA
Organism: Actinomortierella wolfii; assembly: GCA_016098105.1. Taxonomy (NCBI): domain Eukaryota; kingdom Fungi; phylum Mortierellomycota; class Mortierellomycetes; order Mortierellales; family Mortierellaceae; genus Actinomortierella; species Actinomortierella wolfii. The sequence continues at coordinate 106,017 of JAAAIY010000046.1, forward strand.
CGCCAAAAAATTGATGTTGGAGTATAAACCTCTATATTTTTTCATCACTCACCGTTTTCATTCACCCTCTCTTTTCAATTCAATTACAGGATCACCGTAAAAAGCTGAACCACCAGACAAGACTGGAGATGGCTATGGTGGGCCATTTGGAGCCGCGTGATTATGTCAGGGCTCAGCAGCAGCGCACGCGTGATATTCAGTACCTGAAAAAGATTTTTGGTCACCGTAAGGCTATTCCTGGCGTCGAGCCTGAGCAGCCGGTCGTGGATGTGATTGCGACACCGACGTTGGCCACTTTGCCCAGCCGTATCCACCCGGGAGCACTCAAGTTTGGCGAATCCAACTACCGCTATGTGACCAAGGTGATGCAGTTCATGATGATGGCCAACTTCACAGGCATTCCAGGCATCACTGCTGTGGCTGGCTACTCCTCCGAGCCTTACAAGGATCGCAATGGCTTCGAATATGAGCCAGGTCTCCCGATTGGAATCCAGTTTATGGGCCAGTGGTGGGATGAGAAGCGCTTGATCCAAATTGGAGCCATCTGCGAGCAAGAGTTGGCCAATACGGGTGGGCGTCAAAAGCCAAGAATCTGGGTTGGTGACCAGTACACCCTCTAAAAAAACCTCGAGGGAAAATGAGACTTTTGCGTAGAATCGTATTCAAATAACTTTGATGAACAATATATTTTTTCTCAATCTGTTTATAAGTGGGGCCAATCTACGAAACGGCAGAAAAACACAGCAGGGTTCGCACTGTACGTCGTCTATGTATGCCGTAAACGCCAACAAGGAGCTCTGCCGCTCATTCCCTCATTTTCCTCTCCTCATTTTGCCTTGCTCCCGAGTCGCACCCACGAGTTCCTTATCTCTGTGGTCGAAATTTGAACTCAACTCCTCCACAAGCGAAAGTGTCCGCGCGCTACTTCAACCTTATTACTCCCTCATCTTTTAAACCTCCATCTCTTCTGAGAACTACTGCATCACAATGAGTGAAGAGAGAACGATCGTCATAGGGCATGCCATAGAGGTGTCAATGACGCTTTCTCTAGCTCCCATTCCATTCCTATAATGGGCATATACGCCATCGACAAGTGTCTGCAGAATGACATTAGTCAAAGTGGATTGGATATTTTTTGACCTAATGTCATAGGATGGGAGGAGGTAGGAATTATTTTTTTTTCTAAAACCGAACGCCTTTTATACACAACTCGTTGGCAAAGTGAAAGGAGGGGAGGGTTGGGCAGAATCAACGGCGAAAGAAGACATGATAAGGTGAGCTGCCATGTCGTATGTATTTACGAGCTCCGTCCAGTGGTCATTCGGGTGAGATGTAAAAGGTACTAGGAGATACAACAGCTTACAGGGAGTGAGGGAAATCGCGGACAAAGAAGAATCTGGGCGGGCAATTTCCTATAGAAATAGAGGTCCTGAGGGACATCCAAATCACCCACTCTTTCCCTCTGCCCGCCTTTTCTCCATCATGGAGAAGGGTGTGATGTGTTTGAACGTGTGGAGGGAGAAAAAGTCTATTTCGCCTTCTCATGCACAAACAAAACAACTATCTCTCCCCCACTTGGCGAATGAACCCACTCCACTCTGTCTTCGTGTAGGAGAGCGAGATAATGTAGTTGATTGTGATTGTATTAGATCCCTTGCACATAAACTTGCCCGTTTATTTGAGGTGACATGGGCACCGCCGATCTTTTTGCGTGTTGATAAACTTTGCGCTATTGCCTCCCATCCCTGCCACGTATTTTTTATTATTCGGAAACCTGCTTCGACTTCATCACCTTGTACATGCCCGCTTCCGGGATGGCACGCATAGGAAGAGCTAGAGGAGAAAAGCTATGGCAGAGCCTATAGAAAAAAATTTTTTCATTTCGGTCCTCCTTGCCACATCTCACCCGCTTCACTGTTTTGGCCTCTTGGCAATTGTCTCCGTGTGCTTGGGTTGTATTTGTGTGTTTTCGTCGCAACGGTGACAAAAAACTCCCCACTTCCTGCTCATGTAGTCGCTGGAAAGCGCGAAAAAAAAACATCAGTGTCCCCAACAACAACACCCCAGCATCCATACCTTGCCTCTTTTAGGACCTTTGAGTGTGGGGAAGGATTACAGTACCAACACGCGAGTAACCACATGGCGATGCGGGGTAATGGCTTGTGTGGAGGTAGTCTACATGAAGCATATTGCTAGCAATATTTCGTAAAAATAAGCCGCTACCATAATCAAGGTACGTTTTGTCGATGTTGGGTAGATAACTCGATCGTGTTACAGCATTCACGTCGTAAAGTTGCTATTGGTTTCAAAAGTAGCATGCACAACAGTGAAGATCATTTTTTTAACCTGCAGACGAGAGGGCAGAGAGGTAAAGTCGCATATCTGTCGAGCTGTAGAATGCTGGACGAACAATCATCCTTGCCAGAATATAATAGAGAGAACCAACCCATACCATTGAACCTTTTGCGAGTGACGCCATGATAGTGTATGGAAAATAGAAGGATTCCAAGGATCGATCCGTTAAGAGGCAGGAGTAGGAATGTAACGTGTGCGCTTATTTCTCAAACGTGCCTTCTGCTCCGCGTCTGACAACAGCTGTAGGTACATTGCTCCAGTTTGCCAAGTTTTTGGCCTATGTTCCACTCTTTACATTTACTTCAATTCAATCCGTAGAGAATATAAAAGATAAGACCAGGCTGAAAAAACAAGGCCTTTGTTTTCTTTTTCATTTTCAGCACCCTCCTTCTTCTCCACCTTCCAAACATCGACCCAGTGTAGTCGTCGTTACCCCCCTTCAGTAACGCCCATCCCTGCGAGCATCCGTACTCTCTTATACTCACACCTTGCTCCCTGCCAATATCGCTATTGTCATTTTATCATCGTTTTTCGTCGCATACGCCCAACAACAATTGTTATATACCAGCCATGCTTCGATCATCCAGAGCCCTCAAGACTCTTCAAGCCGCCACACAACGACACTTGATGCGGAATCAAGTGCGCAACTACAGCAGACGGGCGCTGACCACGCTTGCTGCCTTCCCAGACCTGCGCATGGAGACAATGATCCAAACAACAACTAAACATGGCATGGACGTTATTCAAGACCCTCTTCTTTCTAAAGGCACTGCCTTCTCTCTTTCAGAACGTGAGCGTCTCGGTATTCGTGGTCTCGTCCCACCACGCACTCAAGAAATGGACAAGCAATTGCTTCGCATCATTCGCAACCTGAATGAATGCAAGACTCCTCTGGAGAAGTTTGTCTTTATGACCGCCCTCCAAGTAAGTTTTGGGGGTAAGAAGGGGGGGAGGGAGAAGACGTTGCGAGTAACTAAAAGAGCACCGACCAATGTTTATTGACTCAGATTCGTAACATGCTGCATATTGGAGTGGACCAAGGAAGCTGAAGAGCAAACAAGTATTGGGAGGGCAAGGAAGGACTGCACAACGACCGTACGTCTAACATTGAATATGGACTTGTTGACCTTTTTTAGGATCGAAATGAGACTCTCTTCTATCGTCTCTTGATCGACCATCTCGCTGAGCTCTCGCAGATCATCTACACCCCTACAGGTAAGCACTTGCTAATGATGAAAAGACTGGTTGGATAGCCTTGGAGGTTTATTTTATTTGCTTCCATTGTACCCTTCCATCTCCCCAACAAGCCCTTTGTTATTATTGCGCTATTTTTTTTTCTCTGGGGGGAGAGCGAGGCGAGAAGGATTAGCTGGACCATTGCAAGGGCCACATTTTTTGATGTTTTCCTGCTCAGCATCACACAATCCATTCAGGGACAGCCCGATGCTCTCAGCATGCTATCTTTTCCTCTTTGGAATGAAAATTGCGGTGCCTCCACATTTCACTTCTCCATTCATATTTCACCTTTGCGCCCATATTAAACAACGAGAGCCACATTCAATATGGAAATTAAATGACTGTCGCAGTCAGGTCTATTTTCTTTAATCACCACGGTGGGCATGTCTGACTAGTAAGAATGAGGGATTATCCGACTAACCACACCTGTGCTCTACTCGTTTTACTGCTCATGCTGTGTTGTGAATTTTACTAGTCGGAGAGGCATGCAAACGATTCCACTCTATCTACCGCCGCGCAAGAGGCATGTACTTTAGCTCTCTGGACCGCGGTCAAATGGCTGGTAAGAGTTTTCCACTGAGATGACGAAAGGCTGAATGTGAAAAAAATGGCTCAAGAAGTATTCGCTCACACAGATTCACTTTTTGCCCTCCTGTTGGCCGACACATATCATAATAGCCATGGTTCATAACTGGCCTCATGATCAGGTAAGAACAAGAAAGAAAGGGGCGGTCCTAGAGACTTCATTGTCGATGTATAATCATCACTGAAGGACTCTGTGAACGTTGGAACTCGATTGACCTGTGCGTTTGTCTGTCAGTGGACAAAATTAGATTTCTTATCAATGTTTGTAAAATTAAATCAATCTTTTTTGATAGGTCGATGTTATTGTTGTCACAGATGGCTCGCGCGTGCTTGGTCTCGGAGATCTTGGTGCGAACGGCATGCAGATTCCTATTGGCAAGTTGTCGCTGTACGTCGCTGGCGGCGGTATCCGTCCTACCTCCATTCTGCCCGTGGTTCTTGACGTTGGTACCAACAACGAAGAGCTGCTGAATGATCCTCTCTATCTCGGCATGGGTCACCGCCGCCTGGATGGCGAAGAATACTACTCTTTTGTCGATGAGTGGGTGCATGCTATCCAGTCTCGATTCCCCAGTATGTGGAATTAGGAAATGAATGTGTGTTGCTCATTGAACCCGAAATATTGTCGAGCATTGGGTAGACAGGATACTAACAGCATTTCTTCAATTTCTCTCCTCCAATAACCAAAAAGATGCTCTGATCCAGTTCGAGGACTTCAAATACCCTCATGCCTACAACCTTCTTCACAAGTACCAAAACAAGGTCACTTGCTTTAATGACGATATTCAATCAACCTCGGCTGTCGCACTGGCGGGCGTCTTGGCTGCTCTCAAGGCACGTGGCAGACCCATCACAGACCTCAACGAGGAGCGCATCATTTGCGTTGGTGCAGGTAGTGCCGGCGTTGGTGTCTGCGAGGGAATTATTGATTGTATGGTGGAACAAGGCAAGGTCAAGTCACGCGAGGAGGCTTACAGCCGAATTTGGATGCTGGATCAGCACGGCCTACTCGGCAACAGCAACCTTGGTACCGCCCAAGCAGGTATGAGTATCGGTAATCGTGCCAACTTGGACGAGCGCCAGCGCTGCTACCTCAAGAAGGACATGATGGACCGCATGTCACTCGAGGAGGTTGTTCGTGCAGTTAAGCCAACGGTCATTTTGGGTCTGTCTGGCGCTCGCGGTGTTTTCACGGAGGAAGCTATCCGTGCCATGGCTGCTGGCGTGGAGAAGCCTGTGATCTTCCCTCTGTCGAATCCTACACACCACTCTGAGTGCACAGCCGAGGAGGCGTTCAAGTGGTCCGATGGCCGTGCGATCTTTGCCAGTGGCTCACCCTTCAAGGATTTTCAACTGAATGGCAAGCTGTGCCGTGTTAACCAGATCAACAACGCCATGTCGTTCCCTGGTCTGGGTCTCGGTATCACTGTTTCGCGTGCATCACGGGTGACAAGCAAGATGTTCCTCGAGACGGCTATCACCATCGCCAACATGGCTTCGGAGGATCAGCTCAAGGCTGGTATCCTCTTCCCTGGTGTTGGTGCCTTGCGTGAGGTTTCAAAGGAGGTCGCTGTCAAGGTCTGTGAGGTTGCATATGACCAAGGCCTTGCCCGTGCGCAATTGCGTCAAGGCGCTAGCCTGCGTTCGATCGTCGAGGAGTCTATGTGGGTGCCCGAGTATGTTCCTACCATCCGTATCGATGGCCATATGTAGAGTTATTTATTACTTTTATTGAGAACATCATAATAGACACACTTTTCTCCTTCTACTTTGTAATTTTGTTCCTATCTGTAATTGAGTATCGTGTGTGTTAATGGTGGAGGTGGAAGGGTGAGCTAGAGGGAGGAGGGGGGCAAAATTTCGAGTGCAGTCACTTGAGGGGCAGTCAGCCTTCTACCTCTTAGGGTTGGGCTGGCCGGGGAGAACTGCCACCTTCTCTTACGATTTTGGTATGCGCGGGGGGAACTATACATCCGTGGACAAGTGGTCAGCATCAGTGTCCATCCATCATGATATCAGCGACATCGATCACCGACAACAGATGATCAAGGATCAGCATAGCACCAGGATCGTAGTTCCAGCATGAAAAAACCGACATCACTATCACCATTGCTCTTCGGGAGATCCGCATAGAGCATAGGAGTATTAGAGACTGACGGAGGGGCAACAAAAAAAATACCCACTGAAGTTGGCCTATTTTCCTGCGTAGACACACAAACACCTTCCTCTTCCTCTGTAAAGGGGGAGGAGGGAGGGAGGAAGAAAAACGAAATATCCAACCAGCACTCACCTTCACCAGCCCCCTAGGAACAGGACTGGCAAGAGAGAGAGAGAGCGAGAGAGATGGGGGAGGGGCTGACACAAAGACAGCAATCCATGACCTGATTTCTGACTCTTCTCTCTTTCGACTCATCTCCCTCACGATAAACCTTTGTCTTTTCAGGCCATGGCGTCTACAAATCTCTTCAATCTTCTCAACGACGACGCCCAGGATCAGGAGATCCAGGTCCCTGTTGTCAAGAAGGAGGCTAAGCCCGCTGCCAAGCCCGCTGCTGCCACCTCTGCCCCCAAGCCCGCTGACAACCGTGGTCCCCGCCGCGACAACCGCGGTGGCAAGCCTCGCGATGGCGACGACCGTGGTAAGGGAGCCAACACGTTGCATCAACCACATCAGTAAACAGGATTATACAGAGTGGCCTGGACAACAACAAACAGGATCCGGCACTAGGCGCATTGACAAACAATGCATGGGGGAACCCTTGATCTCGATCCGTCCGAAATCGTCAGACATCTGAGGATCTTTTTGACCACACTGGGGATGTGCCATGGGGGGTACAACCTTTGACGAATGCGAGGTTACAGACGCTCGAGAAACAAAGCCAGCTTGTCGTGCGGGACCTTTCAGTCGGCTTGAAGGAGAGCCTCTCAGAGTGACGGATACTATTCTTCTGGAGGAGTCGGCATTCTAGTGTCCTAAGCAGTTATCCTGGAAGAGGAGATATGGGGGAAAGGGAGCTCTCGCCTACCATGTACATCCAGCTTTTCGATTAGCAACAGGCATCTCAGGAACCAGCTGGACACCCGACACCATGAACGCCTAAACTGGTGGCATATACATGGTCCAAGAGTCCGGCTGGGCTTCGGAGTGCCTAAAACATCTGACTGCATTCTGTTGATTCTTCAGCAGCAGCACTCGACAAAAGGCCCCCATGGCTTTATGTTTGTCTGATCAATTCTGCTGGAGCTGCAAGCCGCGTTCGAAGAGTAGCTGGTTGTACATGGCGGCGACATGCTGTTATTTGACGGGATGCCTCTTGGTCTGTCTTTGAGTGTTGCTCTTTGGACTTTTGGCTAGAAGGAAACCGAGTTGGCTGGGTAGAAGCAAAGAATATCTCGGTTATTTCAGGGTATTTACACCACCTTGAAGAGTGTAGAGGACGCACGGTCATCAATACAATCTTTCGATACAGGATAATACTGTCAGGAGCGTGGACTATTTTTTTACATTGGAACAACCACATCTATTCTCCCCTTTACATGTATTTCCTGGCAGGATTGAGGATAATTTTCTCATCAGTATCATCTTTTTCTTCTGGAATGCTTTCTTTATAGCCCCCCGCGGTCCCCGCTTCGACCGTGCCCCCCGTGGTGAGGGTGCTCCTCGCGAGCGTGGCCCCCGCCAGCACCGTCCCCCCCGCAACGGCCGTGAGTTCGACCGCCACTCTGCCACCGGTATTACCGACAGCAAGAAGAAGGAGAAGCAGGGCTGGGGCAACCCCACCACTGCTCCCATCGAGGGTAGCGAGGATGCTGCCAAGGCTGAGTAAGTATTATTCCTTTGTCTTTGGATCTGATGTCAATGCCTGTCCTTCGAGTTTTCTAAAAAGATTTCGTTCTGACAATTTTTTTTCCTTCATTAATTTCCAAAAAAAATAACAGGAACGCTGAGGCTGCTGAGAACGCTGAGGCCGCTGCTCCCGCCGAGCCCGAGCCTGTTGTGAAGACTCTGGATGAGTACCTTGCTGAGAAGGCTGCCAAGGCCGTCAAGATCTCCCTGCCCGAGGCTCGCGCTGCCAACGCTGGTGCTGATCAGTCGCAGTGGAAGGACACCGTTGTTCTGGAGACCACCGAGGCTGAGGACTTCATCAAGATGGGCAAGAGCGCTGAGCCCAAGTCCAAGACCAAGGCCAAGAAGGAGAAGGTCCTTGTTGACATTGACATGCGCTTCAACGAGCCCGCTCGTGAGCCCGCTCCCCGCGATGCCTTCCGTGGCGCCCGTGGCCGTGGCGGTCCCCGCGGTGGTCCCCGTGGTGGTGCCCGTGGCGGTAACACCTCCCGCCCCGTCAACGTTGCTGACACCAACCTCTTCCCCAGCCTTGGCTCCAAGTAAATAATTTTTTTGCACTTGGCAAAAAGAAAGCAGATGGGATTTAGGTCAACACAGTTTTTTTAGCCCCTCCTTCAACCTGCAACCCAAACCCACACCAGGATCACCCTTTTTTCTCTGCGTTGTGTTATTGAGATTGAGCTCATTAAGTCATTTTTCACTTGATATCTTTATGTCCATGTGTTTTGTGATTGGTGGCAACTGTAAATGTTGGGCAATGCATCTCGTCTTAAAAAATATCCGTTTATTTATGAGGAGGAGTATGCGAGGCGAGGGGGTATCCAGCCAAAAATCCTATTGTTGGAGACTTCCAATGGGTTTAAGACCACGATCAAGGCGGTCTCGATAAACAAGCTCTGCCAGCTGGCGGAAGAAGGCAAGTTTGTCCTCCTTGCGGTATTGAGTGACTCGGCCACTCGTGCTAGGCATGACAAACATTCGGCTTCCACGGAACACTGGGCGACGAGATTGGGTATTGGCGGAAGTGGAGGATGACTCGCCAAATGACTCTTCCTTTTTGATATTTGGTTTTGTCTCGTCCATGTTTTCTTCCTTGATGGTCGGCTTGACATCCTGTTCTTCTTCCTTCTTCACGGGTTTGACATCTTCGTCATCATCCTTGACAACGTTGAAATGGACAGGCACTCCTTCCTTTTCCAGCTCTTGGTTCAGTCTATCCAGGGCTGGACCTTTAGTGAAGAAGGGTGCGAGACGATAGGGTTCAGTCCCACGTTCCTTCTTCGCCGTGCTGACGGCCTTGTTCTTGAACGAAGGGCGGGCCTCTTCACCTTGTACTAGCCTGTCAAAGTGATCGTCCTCTTCATCCCAACTGACAAACCCTGTTTGAAGTCCAAGGCCTACACCACAAAACATATCCCAAGCCTGCTTGCTGACAAAGCAGACAAAGCGCGGACGATATTTTTTGATCTTGGCCATCAAGATTGGAGCAGCAGCCCGGGCCTCGGTGTTGGATAACTCTGCGCCAGAGCGCGATGGGCGATCGACCAAGTTGGTCAATCCGAGATTGAAGCGGGCTGGTAATGTGTGATCGTCTTTGGGGCCAACGCGAACACCAGCCGGTAGGAGACCCGATTCGTTTAGGCAGGGCCAGAAATGGTTTGATGGGCCAGAATAGTGGTGGCCCATCTCGGACGTGCGCACACCTGGGTTGATGCCGACAAACAAGACATCGAGATCATAACCAATGTGGTCCGGCACAAAGTCGAGGTGGGCGTACACTTCTGGGGGCGTATATCCGTTAACAAAATTGGTGGCCTTGCGGCGACTCTGCAGGATTTTGATCGTGAGCAATGATTTTTTCACATTAGCGCTGGGTGGCGATCGGCAATGTCTGCGTGTGTAGTTGTGGAAGGTAGGGTAGGGAGGAAGAAGGTAAGACGAACGATATTCTTCCAAAATACAATAATATTAAAAAAAGACTAACCTGCTGTCTTTCAGTCTTGACGGTAATAGTCTCTTCGACCTTAACACTATCCTTAGACTCGTCATCGTCGCTAATGGTGTATGTTACGCTCGTGCCATTGGAGACTGTCGTTTTGGAAGAGGTGGCTACGGAGCGCGAAGAGTTTTGGCAGTATGGGTTGGTTTTAATGGTATCTGGTGTAATGACGCGACTAGAAGTCGACGCCAGCCTGGAGCTGCTCCTGCGGAGTACTGGGGAGGCTGAAGTCGTTTGGCTATCCTCATGGTTGAATTCCTCGCGCTTCACCATTTTCTTTGCTCCTCCTTGGTCAACATCATTGTCGCCGTTAATGTCTGCATCCATATCTTCGTCGTTATTGTCCGTTGTTGTTGGCTGAGAACCAGCTGTTGAAGAGGAGCTCCAATCTTCATCTTCCTGTTGGCGGCGCGATCGCTTCAGAGCCCGAGGAGATCCGTCGTTTGATGTGTTGGCGTATTTGGAGACTAGATTCTTAAACTCTCTCATTGTTCAAAGAAAGGAATGAGCAAGGACAAGGGGTGTGATGAACTTCCATGTAAACATGAAGCACCCTATTTTATGCATGTAGCATTTGCCACTATATTTCCTATTTAGGTATCATTTACAATTGATATTCCTTTATTTTCGTTGTATTTGTCAAGGGTAGGGTCGATGTCAATTGAAACACAAATTTACAGAACATCGGCCCTTTAGGAAGGTCCGATCTTAACTCTTACGCTTAATGTACCACCATGCGTCCGCCGATCCAATACCAGTATTTCATCTCAAAGTATGTCGCCGTCATTTCATCCAAAGAATGTTCTGGAGCATGAACAGATTTTCCCACGCGCAACGAATCCTAGTTATTCCAATGATGTTCAACAGCCAAATTGATTCCACATGTACACTACCAACTAAAAAGCGTCCAATTTTTTTCGTATAATCAAATTGTAGACGAGGCGATATCGTCTTCTCAGTTGTTTGCGGCGTTGCTGCATACTTTCAATATGAGCGTGAACATCCACGGGAATGGAAGCTGACCGATCTTGTCCAACGCAAAATACAACGCATGACAAGCGGATCGACAGAGGCAGCCAGCAAATAAAAAAAAATGCTTGCAAGTGGATCGTTTCTTCCATTCCTTTATTAACTTTCGTCAGACATTCCAAAGATCGGATTAAAAACACTGTCGAGAGACTATTCAGACACTGTAGACACTTTTCATGCCTCTTCGCAGTGCATGCACGGATCCCTTTAGGCGCGCGAGAAAAGATGTGGAGTAACAAAGGCTCCTGTCTCTCCTTTTATCCTATGTAGTTGTAAATATTTTACTGTTCTTCATTCATTTCTTCTAGTCAACCTCAACCTCCATAATATGGCAGTATTGCTATCATTAAACTCGCTTCGACATGCCTCCAATGGCTCACCGTTTCATTTGTTCAGGAGTAGGCCATCTTTTTGGTTAAAAAATAGGGTTGCTTCAAGCCACTGGCGCGCCACCATTCATTTAAAACATCATAGAACGCGACAAGAGTTATTTTGCATTTGAATAAAAAACGTCTTGGTCCTCAGCAATGGCCTTACCACGACATTTGAAGAATGGTCTGACGCCGTTGGAGATTGAATTCCTTGCCGAAAATGAGCTAATTGAGATTTCGGCCGCCACCACGACACAGACATTAGAGCTGATTGGAGTATGTGTCACCTTTCTTAACTCATCGACCTCGGTTTTTTGTCAGAGTGGAGTGTATGGTCAGAAGGACTGCAATCGGCATATCAAAGCACCGTAGATAATTATTGGAGACATGGATAATGTGAATCAAATCTCTATATTTGTCTTCATTTTCTCATCACTTCCTAATTTTTTTTTATGGTACAGGGTCGGTTACCAGGGCTGAGACCACTTCAGACGAACAAGGTACCTCTCTGGCTGGCGATCACTTTGAAGAAAAAGCAAAAATGCAACATTGTATCGCCTCAGTGGATGACTGTTGGTGAGTCTTTCAAAAGGATGTGGTAGTATGAAAGTCTGCACAAGTCATTATCAAAATACACCCAGAACATTCTATTCATTTGTATTTTGTACCACTTTGGAAATAGAATCGTTACAAAAGTTTCTCAAGGATGAACAAGAGAACGCGCGGTTTAGCCGCGTCCCATACCACTACATGGAGATTGCTCGGATATTGCTTGAGAAGTACGAGCAGATCTGTTTTATGCTGATATTGCAGACTACCGGGTTGTCTTTTGATGCTAATCGATCGACTGACTGATTTGTTTGTTGTGGCCCGTTCCATGCATGTTTCTCTTTCCTCTGTCTCTCTCCCTTGTTACATCTAATATGGTGATTCATAGTGCATGCGACGATATCCCTCAGCCAGATGCAGTCAGGACATTGTTGAAGGATATTCGAGAGGCACGGCAAAGTAAAGCTAGAAAAGGTGTTGCAGCGCTGGACATGAGCTACATTCAGGTAAGAAAGGACTGATCTACTTTTTGTATAAGCCAAAGAAAATATTGTCCGCAGATCTCTTGTCGTTTAAATAACCATTCTGACTTTAAGCTTTTATATGAATACACTTTTTCGTTGCAGATGGACGACATTGGCCTTATGGAAATCAACGAGATTCGCCCATTCTTCACAAAGGCATTCGCTGAACTGCACCGGCTGAACCCAAGCGACAACGCCGAACCCGACTTGATGGATGATCTGGGTTATGGTCTAGGCAGAGGAGATGACACATACAATGCGCTCCCAGAATCAAAAAGATTCAATGCCGGCAGGTCATGATAGATATAGAGAATGCACACCATGCTATCCATGTAACATAACCACTAAAAAGCAGAATAGACTGCAGTTTCTCGGAGTGGCTATACCATATGAGCGGAGGACGTATTTTTTTTTCTACGTCCAAAATGTCCCTGTGGGACTGATAATTTAAAGTTCAAGGTGGTGGCGAGACAGAATTGCGAAAGTGGTGGAGGGCCACACAGGTAGAAATGACTCAAAGATTGGAGGGTGGATACAATATGAGTGAGACAGGCAAAATACAACACCCCACAAACATATAGAAGATCGCTCTTCTCTCTTTCGTTTTCTTTCAGTTTACGACTTTTTTCTTTCTCACACTCTTACACATTCATCATGGCTGCAGAACTTCGTCAAGTATTCGACAATTGCAAGGCACAGAGTAATGCATCCCATCCTCGACTCGTCAATTAACGCAAAGGATGGACTGGACATGAAGTCGATTGCGATACCTTCACTGACTCTGGAGCTTTTTTTCATATGGTGCCGCCAATTCCGCCTCAATTTCAACGTCCTCTCTCTCTTTCTGCCTTTAGAGCGTCCTGCCTTTGTTGCCTTCATCACAGCAGGATACCCCCACCCTAGCGAGACTGTGGATATTTTGCTCAGTCTCGAGAAGGGTGGCGCTGATATCATCGAGCTTGGCGTTCCTTTCACAGATCCTTTGGCCGACGGCCCTACCATTCAAGAGTCGAGTGAGGTGTGTTATCCTTTTTTCTCTCTTCCCTTTTTCTTTGCAAGACATCCGTGAGAATATTATTTTGATGTGGTTTTTGTGGTCGACCGAGGACAAATATCACTCCAGAGAGAGAGACCCAAGAAATACACAGGACAGAGAGCATGTTTATCAGGCTATCTTAGATCTGATCGGATTTCAAGATTCAACTCAACATTGGCTGTCCGATCAGAGTTCACACGTCTATTCCGCGCCTACACGAGATATAATGAAAACATAGCTGCTTTGCTAGGACACCCCTCTCCGTTTATTCTATAGTGTATGGTAACAACGGGAATGACTGACAAGCTGCCTGTATCTACCTCATTTTATACTTGCCATCTCTCTATCACAACAGGTCGCATTGAAGCACAAAGTTGATATCCCCATGTGCTTAAACATGGTCAAGGAGGCAAGAGCCAAGGGCCTCAAGGCCCCCATCATCTTTATGGGCTATTATAACCCCATCCGGTGCTATGGCGAGGAGCGACTTATTCGGGACTGCAAGGAAATCGGTGTGCAAGGATTCATTGTTGTTGAGCTGCCTCCTGAGGAGAGTGGCACTTTCCGCGGATTCTGCAAGCAATATGGGTAAGAGCTGTAATGCGATTCGGCACCAGTCTTTTTTTTGTGATCGATCCTGTATATGATTGCTTATGTTTCTGCCAATAACATGTTGTGTACTCATCATTTGTTAATTCTCTATCAACAGCCTCTCGTACATCCCCTTGATCGCTCCTTCCACGTCTGATTCCCGAATTGGCCACTTGGCACAGGTTGCAGACAGCTTCATCTACGTTGTTTCCAAGCTGGGTGTCACGGGCGCATCGGCCACCGTGAACGTCGAACTTCCCAACCTCATCAGCCGTATCCGTCGCCACACCCATCTGCCATTGGCTGTCGGTTTCGGTGTCTCCAACCGTGAGCAGTTCCAGGCTGTCGGTGCCCACGCCGATGGTGTTGTCATTGGTAGCAGAATTATCACTGTCCTCCGTGACGCAGGTAAGCGAGACGCGTTTCTTTTTTCTGGTTGGCTACAAATCCTATATAAAAATTATTTATCATCACTCCTAGATTTCTATGATGGAATCTCTGCGTCATAATGTGGTTATGGTGGCAGCACGTCACATCACAAATGGGTTACGTGTTGCATGCAACTCTCGCAAACTCATGACCGATAATCCCTTTTCTTACACCCCTGTCTTCTCCCCTAGCCCCCGGAACACGTGCTGAAGCCGCTTATAACTACGCTAAGGACGTTAGCGATCGTACTGGTGCCCCTGGTAAGCAATATCTTTGGTCAAACTTACGACTTTTAAGGGATAGTGCGGAGGAGACGAGAAGAATTAGTGTCGCCATCCTCAAGACAAACGATTGTTGACAATCGCTGTCTCGCTTTCATTTACATGGTTGCTAACTTAAAGACTTTTGCACTATCATTTTCTGTCAACCCCTCCCCCTTTTGCTATATTGTTGACAATCGACCTAACTCGTCAATGTTTCTCAAGAATACAACATCAAGCTTCCCGAGAGTCTTGTGCCCGTCACGCCAGGAGTAAGTGAACAAAGAATAACGTATGGGCGCAGCTAGCGCAAAAGTGGAACGATGACATGGAGCACAAAGGGGAAGGAGAGGAGAATGGGCCTATCGGTGATAACGGTGGGAGGCATGATTCAACATTTTCAACAAGGAGATAATACACACTTAGGCATTTCAGGAGAAGAAACCATGGATGTGCTGTTTATTACTCAACTACTAGAGCGTGCTTTGAGTAAAAAGACAAAGGCTTAGACTCAACTCGGAACATTTATGGGCTACGACTAGCGTTAGCCTCGTTCTGCAATAAGCCAAGCTTGCATTTACCCTGACCATGATACCTAACGCTTTCGCTTTGTTGCGTACTAATGTTGTTTTAGCACGTCCACCTGCTTGACCCTCGCTTCGGTGAGTTTGGTGGACAATACGTGCCCGAGGCTCTTGTCGATTGTCTGAGCGAGCTGGAGGCTGCCTACGTCAAGGCTAAGGCGGATCCTGCCTTTGAGGAAGAATTCAGATCGTTCTACCAGTACATTGGCCGTCCCTCCAACCTGACCTTTGCCGACCGCCTTACTGAAAGAGTTGGTATGTTTTTTTTTGGTTTGTTGCATGAGTTCTATATGCAATGCATGTTGATCGTGTGCAATTTTGTGCGATGCATGCGCAGTTTTGTGTCTACTGTTCTTACAGATTGAGATGGCGTTTATTTTTATTTGGTTTTAACTTGGACTTATACAAATCTGTGTATCTCTAGGTGGAGCAAATATCTGGTTGAAGCGCGAGGATCTGAACCACACAGGATCGCACAAGATCAACAACGCAGTTGGTCAAATCCTGCTGGCAAAGCGTCTCGGCAAGAAGCGTATCATCTGTGAGACTGGTGCTGGCCAGCACGGTGTCGCCACCGCTACGGTCTGCGCCAAGTTTGGAATGGAGTGCCACGTGTACATGGGCCAGGAAGATGTCGAGCGACAGGCGCTGAACGTGTTCCGCATGCGTATCCTGGGTGCCAAAGTCCACGCTGTCAAGTCTGGCTCGAAGACGCTCAAGGATGCCATCAACGAGGCCATGCGCGACTGGGTGACGAACGTGACGACAACGCACTACCTGGTTGGCTCAGCCATTGGTCCACACCCGTTCCCGACCATTGTCCGTGACTTCCAGTCGGTGATTGGTCGTGAGTGCAAGCAGCAGATGATGGAGCAGGCTGGCAAGCTGCCCGATGCCATTGTGGCATGCGTCGGTGGAGGTAGTAACGCCATTGGTCTCTTCTATCCATTCATTGAGGACAAGGAAGTGAAGATGGTTGGCGCCGAGGCCGGCGGATCCGGCACGACAACCGAGTTCCATTCGGCAACGCTGGCTGCAGGCACGGTTGGCGTGTTCCACGGTACGCGCACGTATCTGTTGCAGGACAATGCTACCGGACAGATCAAGGAGACCCACTCCATCTCTGCTGGCCTCGATTACCCAGGTGTCGGTCCCGAGCATGCCTGGTTGAAGGACACTGGACGTGCCGAATACATTGCCGTTGATGATGCTCAGTGTCTGCAGGGCTTCCGTGCTCTGTGCGAGACCGAGGGTATCATTCCCGCTCTGGAGTCCTCTCATGCGCTCTATGCGGCGATCGAGACAGCCAAGACTCTTGGAAAGGGTAAAGATGTCCTTGTTACCGTCTCTGGACGTGGTGATAAGGATGTCGAGTCTGTTGCAAAGGCCCTGCCCAAGCTTGGTCCAATCATTGGATGGGAATTGGAATTGCCCAAGATCACTGAAAACTTTTAAGTCTTGTGGTTCGTTTATTCTTTGCCCTGGCTACTGGATGGTGTCTACATGTAAATGAAGACACGATACACGTTCCCTCCCCTCCCCTTTTATTTTTTTGTGTTCATTAATAAAAAAAAACTGGTGTGCTGGAGGTGACCCCCTAATCTTTTCGAACGGCAGCTATATTGTGAACATTGAAGGGGGGGATTAGTTTTTGAGGAGTGCATTTGTGCATACATCGAGTCTTAGCAATTACAGATGTTTCTTACAGCTATCATCATCACCACCAAAAGAAACAGCCCAACCAATGTAATAAAACCGTGTGAGAAAATATAATAATGACTGAAGCACGGTAAATTGTAGTTCAAGTCTGTGAGCGAATGGATGGAGCAGACATATATTTATGTTTGGCACATGTCCTGACATGCGCCAGTGGGTGGCCTATCCCTCCTCTCTTCTTTCTCTATTGTTGTCTCATTGCAACCAAACCCTGTTGGCCCCAAAAAAACAAACAAATTGTTTTAGGCTGCTGACACAGCACCATGTCTGAGGCTATACAGTCGAAAGTTGTGGGCGGGGCAATCAGAACGAAAGATTAGGAGGAAGGAGAGAGAAAAGGCTACTGTTTTTTTCCTTGTCCATCAGACACAGGAAGGAAACAAAAAAAAAGTACAAAAGAAAAGGATGATAAGGTGAAGGAAGAAAAAAAACGAAGCGAATTTCATTTGTCATCTGTCACTGCTGCTGGGGTCAAAAGGTTCACCAAAAAAGTAAACTCCACACATGGACCACACTTATGCCGCAGATCAACCTTCATGGTGTAGCTATCCCCCCTTTTTGCCACTTTCTCTTTTCCCCTTCTTCACTCTCCGTAAACCCAACACACCACCACCGTGTTTTTCCATCACTTTCCATCGTATCTGAATCTCGAATCGTAACGAGCGTGATGATCTCTCTCCCCCATTTTTCATGCATAGGTTTTGGGGTATAGCCCAGAAAAATTGAGACAGTGCCTCGAGCGACCTGACTTTTCAATCCCAATGCATATTCCTTGACAAATAGGGCAAGCATCAAGAAAAAAAAAAGAACCAGGGGAGGAAACACCTTCCCGATTGCATGAGGCAAGGAGAATAGACACGAACCTGGGCAAGTTGGAGATTGGATACCAATCAATCGCATACATTTTGGTTGTCATTGGATGTTATTCAAAAAACAAGGGTAACCCAGTAAAAGCTACAGCTCAATTGGACACTCTTCGTCTCTCTCTCCTCGTCCTCCCCCTCTTCTCCACGCGCATATAGGCCTAAAAAAAAGCGGGCTGTACCTCACACACAATCGGGGACTGATGTGAGGTCACCTATAAGAAAGAGAAGTAAAAGAAGACAAGGTTTTTTTTCAAGGTGCGTGCATGCATGAAAACGATCAACGCAAGGTCCAAGTAGACATGATAAACCACGGACCAACAATCCATTTCTGAAACAAGCATGTATAGAACTTTAAAAATTGTAGACCCATGTGCTAGTGTATTTGAACATGTTATCTGCACCTGTGTGTGCGCACCCTCAGGTACAGTTAATGGTAGCTCAAGGGTTCTCCACTTTTTAAATGAACATGCGATTAAATCTTACTCGCTCACGATCGCGCCAACCTCCTATTTGCTCCTCCCCTCTCGGTCTGTTGGAGTGAAAAATAAAATATCAGAAAGAGGTCGATCACCCCCCTTCTCCTAAACCAATTTGAAAAGAGAGAGAAAAAAAAAGCGCTCACTCTCATCCTTTGAGGAAACATGAACAAGCGAGAAAGAAGTTGATAATGTCTTGGGTGTATGGATACTTGCAATGGAATGCTCTCGAAGGTTTGGAAGAAGGATATCCTCTTTCTTTTTTTTTTCTTCCGGTTGAAAGATAACGAATGAAAAAAGGCAACTTACGAAGAGACAGAAGAATTACGTAAAAACAGCACACATACACACGTACACATTGATCAAAGAAAGGAGAAAGCAACAAGAGAACCTTTGATATTGGAACACCAAAGAATAAACAAAGAAGCGGTTCAACGCTCATGAGAAAAATAAAATGCAAGGGGACTTGGGGATAAGATTTTCCTTCAATGTAAAAAATAAGGGAAAAAATCATGGTCCGCAACCAACAGCAACAAAAAAAAAACGAAAAAACGCGACTGGGCATGTTTGGTAGAAGGACAGGGCCCCGTCGCCACATGTCAATGTAATGCACACCGAGGCGATGCAATAGAGCGACAAGAATAAGGGAGGATCAAGTATGAAGGAAGGAATGGGTCCTCAAGACTGGAGAGCGCGCAAGTAAGGAAGGGAGAGAAAAAAAAAGGGGGTGGATATTTTAAGTCCTCTTGAGCTTAACTTCATGACCAGGCAGACATAGAAACAAATAGAATTTTTTTTTGTGATTCTTTATTGCAGTTAACTTGCAACAAGAGGGATGGACAGGTGAACGAGATATTAGGCATCTCTATCTGAACATTTCTCAAAGAGAAACGAGGAAGCGGCAGCCTTTATATATACAATTGTTGTTTTTCCATTAGCATCATTGTCAGTAAGAAGTTTACAGTTCCATGTCATGATAATATACGACATCTGGCTTTTAGTCATAGTGAGATGTGTGTGTCTGTATATGCTGGATACTTGCAGTATTACCGTGTGATCATCTGAAAACCCGCGAATCAATCACATTTGTTTTTACGCGAATACTAAGACATAAAGTCACAAGTCGAGTAGGCTTTCAGCACGCCGTAATTTCTCGGTCTTGAAAGGGAGTAAAGAGCAATAAGAAAAACAACGAGGAGGGGAGGGGAAGAACAAAGGATGATGTAGCATGCATTGCTTTGCTCAATGCTCCCCGTCAGGGAAAAGGACGCCCAACACCGCACAGTTGACAATGTCTTCAACGGGGCGTAGCAATTAGGGAGCGTTTTGAAGTAATATTCTAACGCTGCTGCCCCCACCCCTTCAATGACGTCGTGTTCGCGCGAAATTTGAAAAGTTTAGGCAAACACATCTCCTTGTAGTTTACAATATCTATACATGAAAAAAAGAATGTTCAAGAAGAACAACCACCGATGTTGATATTCGATCAGACGCCTGACGAAGGGAGGGGGTTGGATAAGATGTACGTTAGGGTTTGTATGTGATAACACAACACAAAAACTATTGTTGTGTTGTCCATCGTGTTCTGGCTATTAAGCGATAGCACTTTCACTATGCAGTCTCTCTGCTAAAAACGAATGAAAGAAGAATAGGGTGCATGCCTGTGTTGACAATGCAATACGGTGGAAAAAATTTGTGTATGTTCCTACACCACCAATGTTATTCCATCTCTTTCTCATAGCCGTTGATGCCACCCGTTAAAGATCTGTTTATACACTCCTCTTTTCTTCGCCCCTCTTAGGGAGAGACATGGTCGCTCAGTATCGTCCAAGCTCTGTTCTCTTGTACACACAACAACTAACTAACGTGGAAGACTCTGTACTCCAGTAATCTATTCACGCTAATGACGCCTTGTCCTTAGAAAGACAAACACATAGCGGTGATTTACACAAAAGTGGCTGTTAGTCTTTCTTTAATTTGGACTTAGACTTCGACTTGCTAAAATCGATTCATTTCAATGATTGGCTGAAGAGCTTCAGTCAAGATGTCAATATATTTAAGGTGTTGTACTGTGCGTAGTAGACTTGGCTGTCGACTCAATGGATTACTGTACACTTTGTGAAGAACGTGTTTAGGCATGAAGCACCCTTTGTCTACACTGTTTATTACTGCTGTAGTCCCTCGGATCCTTCGTATCATAGTCCCCGTAGTGCATTCTTTGATAAGTAACGGTGCCTTCATCTGTCATCACATGAAGAAGGCCAATCAATGTCGCCTATGAACGCCTTATTTATTCAATCACATTCCGCCATCTATTTTTCACCATGCACTTACATCTCGTTAGACCGCTGTATAAACGTACTTTTGACCCCCAGAACTCTTTTTTTTTAATTGGAGATCTTGGAAATGAAGAATAAAGAACATTGGATAATTTACCTCCAGTTGGATGACAATGAAATTGTAATGGCCACTGGTTGTGTAGCTATCGATACAAAGAGTTGATAGCTTGGAAAAGGAAGCAGGGAGGGCCATTCTGTGTTTAGAAGGCAACAGAGTATTATCCGCAAGAGATAGCGGTGTGGGGCTGAGTGGGAGGGATCTGAGGTAGTCTGCAGAGATGAAAGGCATGTTTGTGTGTGAGGTATCAAGAGGTATCGTGCGTAGGTGAGGACACGAAACGCGGATACTACTCTGGCTAGATCGTGGGTACAACAAAGCTCCACCAATGAAAGGGTTGCCAACAAGGTGGATGTAGAAATGAGTAGATTAGTGATGTGAATGAGTGGACAAGGATGATTCCGAGCAGCCCTATTGAGGGGACTACAGAAATTGAAAAAGAAGATTCTCGGCCCAGCGAAAGAGAGCTGTCGAGATGCAAGAAAGATTGCCTTTAAGCAGGTGTGGACGGAAGGCTTGGTCTGTTTGAAGGAGCAAAATTTGGTCATGGAATGGTAGTTGATCCATGGTGTACAAAAGTGGAAGGCAGATGCATAGAAAGGGGCAGTGGGTTCTAAAATCAATTTGAAAATTTGGCGAACCCCATCTTGATTTTTGGTCAGTGCAAAGTTCATCGGCCTATCAAATCCGTAGGTCGATGACATGCAAGTCTAAGTCTAAGACTCAACAAGAAGGAGAAGGACTAGGCATAAAGGTGTTTGTGCGTATGAAAACTGAATTTTACAAGAAAGGGTACTCAACTACAGGTAGGTCGAGCTACACCATTTTTGGTACAATGCAAGAAAAAAAATACCGCCGAAGAGGAAGAGCACGCGTGAGAACGCACAAACACGAGGCAGGAAAAAACTAACTCTAATGTTGTGTACACAAAATTGGGTGTTTTATGTGCATGGACCCCAGCCAAGGTTTCACATAGTTTGGCCTTTTTAATCGGGCCAAAAGAACACCATCTCAGAACAAAAAAAAACAGGTGAGATGAATAGCATTCCTTCTTCCATCTCTGGTTCGTTCGTTCGGTTGGTAAAAGACTACAATCACGACTTGATCCATAGTATCGGAACAGTCTTTGGATGCCATCTGCAAATAACTCTGCATCCCGAGGAAATGGAGCTGATGAGGCCTTTGTAGGTAAAGGAGACGGCTGTCTCAACAAAACGAGAGAGGGAGCACATCCCACCCTTGCTTAACAGTCAATGAGGGAAAACGAAGAAAGAGAGCGCAGCATACGAAGACGAGCGCTTGGAGTGATCTCAGCCCCGTAGGACCGCATGACAACATTGTATCCATACCCAAGGAGCCATTCATGCACCCCTTCCCAAATGCTAGCCTTCTCTATCGGCTGCTGCCTCTGCTCACCTTCCCTCTGGCGCCGAGGCAAGCGAGTTCAGGCTAGTTTTTCTGAGGAAGCGATGAGGGTAGAAGCAGTAGCTGGTGCACAGTATACTGCTTCGGTCGAGTTGCACGGTCAAAAGGGAGGGAGGATTCAATTCTGGTTGTGTAAACAACCCCGCCCCCTTGGTACTGAATAGAAAAGTGATTTACTTTACTTTGATATGTAGCCTTTGTTGCCCAACTTGCAGCCCCATGTAAAAGAGAACCTACTCAATCCTTTTCTATTGTGTTATATTGCAATTCAAAAGGCCATTCTTTGTTTTTTTTGTCCCTCTGCCTCCCCCCTCCCTTCTCTTTCCCTGCCATAGCTTCTCTCGTTGCCTATTTCGACATCTTCAGTGGAAAAAACGTCTATAAAACCCTGGGACACCCCGCGCTTCGCTCAGACCCTTTCCTTGTTTTTTGAAATACACTTTCTGCCTCGTTACAAGACAAGAGTGTCTTCACTTTGGCCACATCTTTCTTCATCTCTGACAATACTCTGCAATCACCTAGCCCGCAGTGCTTTTTACCACCATACGCACTTCCTTCTTGCCTCTTTCTTTTTTTTCCGCGTCTTATTTCACGGATTCTTCCTGTCTCATCCACAGGCATTTGCCAAAAAAGTGTAAGTGTATAGCAATCATGTAATAGTTCGTCATACTCGTGCCTGTAGGGACGAATATAAAAGGACTTTTTGTCAGTCTATGGCGTGAAGAGCGCGTGTGAGATCCGTGGTACATACCTTTTATTTCCACTTGGGTTGTTCTAGGGCGCGCAATGTTGCAGTAGAAATTTCGATTGTATTAAAATTGTGGTAGGAGCATTTCTGCGCGACAACTAGAGGCAGGGCTCAGACTTTGCATTGTCGTCTGGTATAAGCAAATTGCAACTTTGTGTGTACAATAGATACGAGTGAGAATAAGAAGGGAAGGTGAAAGAAGAGAATGAAAAGGAGAAAGAAGGGGGGCGGACGAAGGGGGGGGGGAGAAATGTCGACTAGAACCATTGAACGAACTATGGATGGGGTGCTCTACTACTGCTTGTGGTTATGTGCAGCAACCTATCGACGTCTGTTTGCCATTCCCACACCCTACAGATCATCTTGTGCTTTGTGCTTTGCTATTGCCTATGCATTTTTCTCTCTTGCGCGCGCACTCCTTATCCCACCTCCCAGCCACTTCTGTTATTTTTGACTTTCACTTTGTTCATTCTATTACTCGAGAGCACACGCAATGACATCTCACGGTACAATTGCGTCTCTGCTCCTCTAATGTCCAGAGGACATGAGAGAGTCTCAAAAGGAGATAAATTACGCAGGTCCTAACCCCTTTCCATTGGCGTCATTGATGACGCCGTTGTGTGTCCTTTTTTTTCTTGTTCCCGTCTTGGCTCCTATAGGAATACTTGGCTACCAACCAGCTCTCGATCCGGTCTCCTTCTCCGTTTCTTGCCTCTCCGAGTTTGCTGTCCCTGTTTTTTCGGTTTCTTGTTGGTCGTCCCTTTCCAACCGTTACGAGTATATTTTCAGACCATTCAACACCGAAGAGAAAGTAGCGCCTGGGCTGACTTCGTTTCCATTTTCGTTCAGACCCCCCTCATTTTGGTCTTTTGATTACTCGAGTTGTCGTCTGGATTCCCTTTATTCTGAGAGGGGTATACAATCTTTTCTCTCTTCTTTCCTCTTTCTTTATATCACAGATTAACACACACACACACACGCACGCTCTCCCTTCCATCCCTTCCTCCCCTCTTCTTGCTCTTTCTTTTATTCTTTCCCCAGTCTGTCCTTTCTCTCTTTTCTTTGTCCTCTGTCTCCTGAAATCGTTGTCGCTCGTTCAACCAACATTGCTCAGCATAAAATACCCTGCCATTGAGAAAGAGAGCGCACCCATTGTACACACTCTCTGTTCTCCCCATCGCCTCCTCTGTTTGCATGTCCCCACCCCTTCCAACCGACAGAAATCAATCCGCTCGTAAACACACCTGTGCCTGTGAACCACGCTACTCCGTTCCTTAGACAAAGCGAGAAAGCCCAAAGGACCAGTGTCTTTGCCACGCCCAAGTCTGTCCTGCCTGCTCAAGACCCCATTTCAAGAGACACACAGTCACATCCTTGCTTTGCTTGTTACCTCGCCACGCCTTGTTCTTCTCCCCCTCCTCCATATCTTGCCATCTTTTGTCCATCTCTCGTCTCCACCTGTATATATACCTCTGCTCCCCTAGACAACGTCTCTCTATTTTCCCCATTATCCTTTGGTCTCTTCAGACCTATTGACCATTATATATATCCATTGTCACATCCTTGTGTCCCTCCTCTCCTTCATTGGTTTGTTTTTTTTTTGGTCTCTTACGACCACTCTTTCAAATACCCCTGTACGCTCTCAACAATTATCCTCTACTAAATTCACTCACTCTTGTGTTTGATACCCTTTTCTTCACTCATTTTCCCATTCCATGACCCCAACTCTCTTCTCCACCATGACATGTCCACAGACCCCTCATTTCATCGACGGTGGCGCAATACTGCTACAGGAAATGCTTGGTGTCGGCGCATACGGATCCGTGTACAAGGCCATTCACATGGCGACGGGTCAGATCGTTGCCGTCAAGTGCCTTGTCAAGGCGGGGCTCGATGCGCGACAGCGAAGCTTTCAGCGGCATGAAATTGACTTGCACGCCTTGGTGTCTGAACACCCCAACATTGTCACGTTACACAAGGTGATCGAAGACGAGAACTGTCTGTATATGGTGCTCGACTGTGGACTGGAAGGTGACCTGTTCTACACCATCACGGAACGTGGCGGTTTTGTCGGCAACGACACTGCTATCAAGTCGATCTTCCACCAGATTGCACAGGCCGTGCTTCATTGCCATTCTCTCGGCGTGTACCATCGTGATCTTAAGGTAATAAGAAACACAATATTTTTGTTGTTATTGTTGTTTGTGTTGTTTGTGTTGTTGATATATTCTTTTGTTGCTTGGCCTAGCTTGCATTAAAGTGTAGCCGTGCAACAACAGGAGCAATACATACGTACACAGCATATAACAACAATACACAGGAATTGCAAGGGGAATGAGGAAGGAGGAAGAGGAGGTGGAGAGGGCAGGGGGAGGGGTCAAAAGGTGGGGATACAAAAAGCGAAGAAATGAGAGAAGAAAGAGGGCAGGAGGAGGGGAGAAGGAGAAGGAGGAGGGGGTAAAGAGAAGAAGGTGAGATGTTGATGCACAAGACGCAGACAGACACACAACACAGACGCGGACAGAGAGAAAGAAGGAAAGAAAGAGAGAGAGAGAAGAGGCAGGCAAAAGACGGGGAATAGAGGAAGGATTCGCCTACTATGGCTTGCTGATATGCATATAACAGGACCCATGATTTCGTCTCTGACTCTGTCGGCAATGGTAGCATTGCGGAGGAAAAATGTTGCAGGGGCGGAAGGACAAAAGGGGGATAGAAAGAGAAAGTCATACATGTCGCAAGAGGCATGAAGCAAAAGAATGGAGAAACAGCAGCAGAATGGACAGCATATGTATGTACCCATTGCATTACAGTCCATCGGTATTAAGCCAGTCATAGGACACACATGGACACCAACCAGCATGGAAATATGGGCGGGAGACTGGGAGTTTATATGTTTTTTTAACATGGCACGGATCATCGGTTTAGTCTCTTCCTTGCTGAAGCGGAGTCTATCACCACCCGTGTGGAGAGGGCCAATCAGAGCTTGTTCTATTCCCCGCAGTCCCCTTCCTCTATTATTTTTAAATTTTACTGAGTCGTGTTTCATTCTCTACAATCACCACATCATCTAGCCTGAAAACATTATCCTCTTCGGCGAAACAGTCAAGCTTGCAGACTTTGGTTTGGCAACAACTGATCCTATCTCAAGAGATTTCGGATGTGGGTCGACTTTCTATCTCTCTCCAGGTATGTTTGTTACGCCCTTTGTGCTGCACTCATTAAAAAAGAGGTCATCGATGTAAGAGAAAAAAAAAATGAGGGGACCAACAGCACAACCAATCGTTATACACTCTCTATTCTGGACAAAAAAAACAACCAATTATGTACGAGAAGTATCTGTCTTCCCCAACATAGACACGACATATCTGTATAGATGTGTGTGTGAGTGTTTGTGTATATGTACACACACGGTTCTTTTGTGCGCCCATCACTCTGACCTCAGCAGCCAAGTCCAAAACACCAACAAACCCATATACACCAAACGAGTCTGGGGCCCTTTTCTCCTCCTCAACTACCAATAATTTCATTGAATTGATTATGATATTCACACATTTGCCTCTTCCATCCAATTTATTCCCCCCTTTTGTCATCTGCATGATGGTAAATTAGAATGTCAAGGCGGCTACATCGAAATGGTAAAGTCGTACGACAGTGCTGCCAACGATGTTTGGTCCCTGGGCGTGATCCTGATCAATCTCGTGTTTGGTCGCAACCCATGGAAGCAAGCTTGCCCGCGAGACGAGACGTTCTCGACCTATGTGACCAACAATAACTTCCTGCAGACGATTTTGCCCATGACAGATGAGATGAATGAGATTGTCAAGTCTGTCTTTTGCCTGAATCCCAAGAAACGGATAACTTTGCCCGAGCTGGCTCGGAGGGTCCAGGCCTGTTCCGCCTTCACTACTGTCGACTTTCACCCAGCTTCTCCTCCACCGCGACAGGTGCCTGTCGCCTCTCATCCATCGTATCCACTCTCGCAGTCCTGTTCGACCGGTGGCCATGCTGAATCGACTGCTTCTGGAACTTCTGCTGCCGTTGCTGCTACAGCCGCTGCCATTAAGCGGCGCTTCGAAATGTCTTCTCGCGGCGACAAGGAGCAGCAACAACAACAACAGAGCCAAGACTCGGGTGTTGCGCTGGCGTAATCCTGTTCTCCTACTATCGGTTCTGCTCATGTTTTCTTCGACCGCCTTTTTTTTTTTTACCAATGTCATTATCACCAACAATCTATCAGTTACGAACACGACAAACAACAGCAAAAACAACAACACATAGGCACACGAAAAATCCAAAGAAGCGTGCAATTGTCCTCAAGAACCTGGTGGAAAGGTGACACATTGCGCACGTACCTCTCGTTTCCTTTCTTATCGGGCAAGCAAAATATTCTTGCCTGGTCCTTTTTTTTTCTGCCCTTCTGCAGGGCTAGGTGGGAAGAAACGAAAAAAGGGGAGGTGCTTCCTACGCGCCGTTTTCGTCCTCATTGGTCGGCCAAGGAGGCAAATGCACAAGGGTCACTGCCAGTTTTCTCCGGTCTCTGTCCGTCTGTCCGTCTGTCTGTCTGCCGTCTCATGCACAATTTTTTCGGCGGAGCAAAAAAAAAGAATCGGTCGTTTGTCGGTCCGTGCAAGAGCCTTTTCTGCTCGCCAAGCTATTTTTCTTGGGCATGGTACCTTCTTACTACATCACAAGGACAGCAGTGCTGGCTGAGAGGGAAGAGAAGGGGAAACAAGAAATCGATCCACCGTCGAGACGATGCATGAGCGCACCGCCCCCCTCCACCTCTCCATCTCCACCTTCTTCCACCTCCTCCCTTCCCCCCCCTTTTGTTTGCACCCAACCTAAAGAATCGTCTGCCCGTATTGTAAAAAGTCACATCCTTCCACACAACGCCCAACCACACCTATACATACCATCTGTAATTATATGTCATCTTTGTCTTTTGACTTGTACATAGTCCTTCCTATCACACACACACACACACAAAAAAAAACAAAAAGCATTGAATAAAAAAACTTCAATTGATGCTTTAATTTCTTGTTGGTGATATATGTGCTTTGCTCTTTGTTCACAGGTCGATTTGGACTTTGTTGACACCATTTTCAAAGCCCAAAGCAATATATTGACTTTCCCAAATATCACGATTTTCAGCCCACGCTAGCCACAAAACAAAAGAATAAAGAGTGTCTTTGTGCCACCACCCAGTAACTGGTTTCTTGGTAATCAATCTTTGTTTTGTTTTATTCTTCCTATCGATGTGCCTTCATTTCAGGACCCACAAGCAATCTTTTTTCGACGCTGGTATCTTTTTTTTCTGACGAGAAGAGGAAAAAAAACGTGATCCGGAAAACCTAAAGGGAACTGTGCTTGCTGATGCGAGTCCCCATTCGCAAAAGGGCCAGGTGAACATTGGACAAAAAGTCAACGATTTTCCGGGACTGTTACAAACTAGTAAAAAGGACAAAGGAAGACTTGGTAAAAAGGAAAAGAAACACCCTGGATGTGTAAGTTTATGCATAAATTATTGATGGTTGTTTAACCCAAATGTTTGTATCTCAAAAGGGTTTGTGCACCATGGTCAGATTTTAAGAACAAGTCGACAGCCCGATCCAGTCACATCCATTGGACAGTTACAACGCGTCATGGGTACAGTACTCTTTTATGCTATGTTTCGCCTCAATTCGTTTTATTCTGTATAGTTTTTTTGCATAACTTTTTTGTCCATGTTCCGAAATTTTATTCTCCCTTTTTGCCTTGATCTCTCTCTCTCTCTCTCTCCTCCTTCTCCTTCCATATCGGCAATGAGGAATCTTGAAGGGAAAGAAGAAGAGGAAAGAGAGGGTTAGGAATGAGGGTGAGGGGTGGGGGTGGGGGTGAAATAATGCATATGGTGAAGACTCTACCCTTTTGCGTTTTTCACCTTGATTGCTTTGCATGATCCCCTTCCCCCACATGTACTGAACCATTTGGAAAGAAAAATCCATGGTCTCTTCGTCGGCAATGAGCTGATAGGATTCTAGTCTAATACAATGGAAAAGAGTCTTTATTCTCTTTTTTTTGCTTGACTTCATTTTTTTAATGCGACGTTGTAAAAAAAAAAGCTGTGTTCTATGATTCAAGGTGCGTGTAGGAAAAAGAAACACGGGTGACTTTGTCCAGTTTTTTTTGATTCAACCGGTTTTTTGGCCCTTAATCCCACGTTTTGTATTGTTTTTGTATTGTCCCCCTTTCACTCTATTCACCCTTTGTTGTTGTTGTTGTTGTTGTTGTTTTCCTTGTTTTACGCCCAAATCTGTATATTCGTGAATTAAGTATGATGGGATGGGGGTCCTCGGCATTTTTGAAGGATATGAGGGAAAAAGGATATGTTGTTTATTTTCCATTTCTTAGATTACACAGCGTTATGACCAATATTTTTGTGTGTGTGTGTGCACATGTGTATACTTGTGTACGTGTTGGCTTTAGCGGCAACCAAAAAAGTGTTACCCAATATAATGGAGTGTGTATTACTTGCATTGTTCTCTTCTAGTACGTAGCAAGTGGTATTGCTGACATGGTAAAGAAAAAAAGGGAAGTGTAGCATACATTGGTTGAGTTAGGGTTGGGGGTAGCTTTTGTTCCTTTGGGAAGGGGAAGAAAAAAAGGGAGGAACAACACACTTACTTTTTCTCCGCTTCGTTTCTTTTTTCCTCCCTCGCTTTCCTTTTTTCCACCTATCCTTCCCCCCTTTTTCCTCTTCTTTTGTTTCCGCCCAAACCACCTTACCTTCAAGCCTACTCCTTCCCCTTATTTTTTTCGTTTTCGTTCTTTTTCTCTCTTTCTTTAGCCCGCGGATGTTGGATCAAGGCTTTTTTTCTTCTACTTCTTCTGTGTTCGTATGTTTATGTTTTTTTTTTTTAAAAAAAAACCTTCTTCCTTTCCTGATCAAAGAAAAAACAACCTCATATAATCAACAATATAGAGATAAAGAACATGACAAAAAAAGAATACCTTTCCTCCGCATCAGCCTTTGTTGCCGGAGCGGCTTGTTCGGAAAAAAAGGAAAAAAAAACGTTTGTATATTTTGTTCTCACTCAATTTATTATCTTCTCATTATTTCATTTATATCATCATGATAAAAAATAACTTCCTTCCAACAGCAGTTGAACTGCCTCGAAACAAATCCGAGGGGAAAGATGGGAACAAAAAAGGAGGGAGGAGGAGGAGGAGGAGGGGGGAATGTAACATGTTAACGATAAAGAACAATATAATACCGAGGAAAAAAAAGGGAGAAATATGTAGAGTGAGGAGGGAAGGAGGGGAGGGGAAAGAGTCGAATATGGGATATGAGAAAAAAAAAAAGAAAAAACAACCACGCGTGCGATAAAGCACATCATCGGGAAACGACCTAGGAAAAAAAAACAAGGTTGATGACAAGTATTGTTAAAACCTTTTTTTGTCACGATGACCTTTTGGGCCGCAATTTTTTTACTTAATCACTCAGAAAAAAAAAGGCAAGCATTAACTAATAGTAATAAAAGGAAAAACCCCTTCGTAAAGCCAGAATCGCATCATCATAGCATACAAAGCAATAGTATTCCTTGCGTGACAATCCAAGCAATGTTAGAAGGTTCACAACACTAAAGCCTTTTTTTCCCTTTTTTCCTTTCTTCTCTCTCCATCTCTTATTTCTCTCTCTCTCTCTTGGTAGACAACATCCGATGAAGATGATCTGATCACAAAAGCATAATAGCAAAGGGGAGAAGGGTTTGAGAGTAGGATGGGGAGCAAATGTTTGAAGAGACACATCATCAACGAACTAGCGAATCATGCGTTGAATCAATCAAAAACAGTAGAAAATAGTAAGAACAAAAAACGCCACCAGATGTTTCTACTTCTTCTATCCACACACGCACACAATTTTTTTTCCTCCTTCTCTTTTTTGTCCCCAATCCTTCTATCGTTTATTATGCGATTGTTTTGGTAGTGGGACGTTCTCACTCTATTCCCCTAACCTCCGAAAGAGCTGGTTCAATAATAAACAAAACAAATTGCGGAGGAAAAAAACGAAATAATACCGACCACGAAAATAACCTTTCAAACCACACCATAGAGTTGTAGCGCGTCCCAGATCCACCAGAAAAAAAAAGAAACAATAATAAAAAAACAGCGGAAAAAAAGACAAAGTGGCAACATTAAAAGTCAGTCCATATCTCGCCCGCTGTAATACAAAAAATGTCACTTAAAACAATCATACCTTGTCGAAATTTGACCATGCATAGAACATAATAAAATATGTCAGTCACCACAAAGTAAAGATGCGGCGAGAAAAAAAACTGGGTGCGAATAAGAACAAACGAGGGTCACGAACCGAGTACCTGGCGTTTTTTCCGTAGACTACAAATGCGCCCAAGAGGGGAGAGAATGCGTGTGTATGTGTGTGTGTGCCTCCTCATTTGCGCACACATACACACACGCACTCACACACACACACACACAGAGAGAGAGAGAAATAAAAGGCCTGCAAAACAGTGTTTTCTGAACGCCGCCAACCTGACGACAAAGAAAACAAAAAGGTATAGCTCAGTGAAAAATGATCTATCGATAGCGTGATTCGCTACATTGGGTGTACATGGGAAAGTCGCTGAGAAAGAGGAGGGAGAGGGGAAATGGGAGAAGGGGAAAAGAGAACAAGGCCTCATTCCTTGGCGTTGGATATCAGGAAGACAACATAGGCATACATTTCTGAGATAGATGGAATAGGACAGCATGGAAAGAAAAAAGACACATAGGGGCTTGACCAGGGGCGGGCGAGAGAGATGGTGAACCATTCCTTTCAGGGATGCCTGCAAATACCCAAGTGGTTGGCTAAGAACAACATTTGACACTCGGCTATTCTTTCAACACGACGGTACACTCGAGTTCAGAGTCAATTGGGGCCACAAAAGGTAGAGGGAACCATCCCAGTTAACTCTTTTCTATCCAAAGTGCATGGTGTTACCACGACAAAAGAGGGTAAATGCTGGCAAAAAAAATATGCAGATGGCCCAAAGCACACTATCTTCCATCTTGCCTCCCGAAGCACTTATGCACACTGAAAACACAAAAAGACACACATGCATATACACATATGCATGCGCACGTAAGGAGCACGATGAAGAATAAAGCCCTCACAATGAACTTTTCTGTCTTTGGCTATGCAGAAAGAAAAGGGTAAGGAAAGAAAACCATATTTTATCTCGGACACAACAACATCATGAACAAAAAAAGAACATTATACTATTGCAATACAATACAAGAACGTCGACAAACGAGGTAGTAAAGAGTACAAATATTGAATTTTATGTTTTGACATGGTGTAAGTGAACTGGGCTCTGGTACGTGTCGAGACCATTTATGTATATGTGTGCGTAGGGGTGGGGAGGGTTTTTTTTCTTTGCGTTTCGTGAATGTGGGTCCTAATGATTTCCTTTAAGTGGGTCAGTGTGTGCATGAACTCTACTTAGTCTTCGTCCATTGCCTCGTTATTGATATCTTCTGCGGCGAGAGTGCGGAGTCCTTCTGAAGGGACTGATGCGTCTGCAGCGGTCTTGGCAGCGGGATTTGTTATTGTTGTTGCTACGGGTACCTTTGCTGCTGTCGTTGCTGATGTAGGTGCTGGTGAAGATTGTGAAGGTGTGACATCTCTACTACCCTTGATGGCGGACGACGACGACGACGACAGCGGCGATGTTGGCGACGCTAGATTTGCAGCAGGTGCCAAGGTGATCGTGTTTGCTCTTTCTGTCAGTGAGTCAACTTGGTGTTGGTGATGCAATTGCTCCGCAAGAGCCACCTCTTCCTTCTTGACTCCTTCTCTGTGTAGAGCAAGGTGTTGTTGATCATAGAGTCGCTGGTGTTGAGGATGCGATCCGGGTCTTCTTCCCTGGATGGACGACGAAGACGATAGTGAAGAAGAACCACGGCTATCACCTTTGAAGTCCGTAGACATAACTATATCTTCGTCGTACTCGTCATCATCATCCTCTTCCTTGTCCTCTTCCTCCTCGATATCTCCGGACCATGTTCGTGTTCGGGCTCGTGAACGTGCCTGTCCAAATGCCGGATCGGTGCTCTGGATATTTGGAATACCCTCATAGAACCCAGGGGGTCCACCCGCACCACCCTTTTTCGGGGCAGAAGCGACACCAATCTCTCCAATGTCATTCACCTCTCGTTCTAAATCATCTTCCATGTTTCCTCGCTCGGCTCTTCCATCGCCTATATGAGACGTCACCTTGAACGAGTGATTACTGTCGGTGCTTGACTTATATCGGTGTTCGTCGCTTCCTTCCAATCCTTCATCTCCGCTGGCACGTCGTAGTTCTTCAGTCTGCTCATGGCGCCCCAAACGACTACCAAAGCTCTCCATCGTCGGCTGGCCATTGAGCCGGCTCTTTGGCGAGCGCAGACGATGACGGCGATCATTGTATGAAGACTCATCCATCTCTTCATCGGATCCTTCATTCTCCGAAGACATGGATGTAGGCTGACTATGTCCTTGTGTACGGCCTCCATCATTCGGTGAGCTTGAATGATGACGCAGCTGTTCGCCTGCTGCAGGGCCGTTTTCCTCCTCTTGCTGCTGATGGGATGCACCGCCAGCCGAAAAGTTGAAGACTGGGATGGTAAGTGGCTGGCTATAGAATTCACGAGGAGGGCGGTGTTGTTGTTGGTGCTGGTGTCTTCCCAAGCTTGGGCTACTGGCCATGCGGCGGGCCTTGGCTTCACGGCCACTGGTATTTCCACTATTAACACCATTGCCCAAGGCAGAGGCTGCCTCACCACTAGCCGTGGTTTCGCCTGCCATGACACCAATACCCATACCCGCCGAGGTAAATGACATGGGCTGCTCTTGATGAGCAAATGACGATGAAGTCGGGCTGTTGTAGTTCGGAGGAGGCGAAGGCAGCGGATGTCGCGGTGGACTGGAGTACATGCGATGGGGACTGCGACGGTATCCTTCCGAGCTCTCACGCTGATGGTGGTGATGGCTATGGCTCTGCGTATGCCGATGGCTGCTGCTATTGCCACTGGGATGATGAGAGCGATGGTGATGTTGATGATGATCCGAATACCCGGGCCCACCACTGGACATGGCTCTGCTATGTGCCGATGAAGCACTGAAGCCAGTAAGTTCCTGTTGACTGCTATCGGGCGACGTTGGGCTCATAGGGTCGTCCCCTTGGTACCGAGAATCGACGGACGCCTGTTGTGAGTGGAAGCCCATCGGAGTCGATGACATGCGCTTCAAGCCTCCACTACGTTCATCACCGCCATTGAGTCCTTGGTTAAAGCCAGACTGTGTCCCTTGCCGCTTGAATTCGACCAAATCTGGCAGCTCGTCCATGGTAAGGCGGCCACTTGCCTATTAATCCAACGTAATATCCCATTGATACATGTATATTTCCATTAGTCCCATGCCTCTTTTCATTTCAAGAATAAAAAGTTCAGACCGAGTCATCTTGACACGAGATAGCTTACCACAAGACCTGCCCAGTCAAGATACATCTTGATGGTTAGCTCAAGGTGCTCACCGCTTGGTGTCTCCACACAACCCCAAGGGTGATCACTGCATCGACCGCCGTATTTGGCCTGTAGCCTCTGCGCACAATCAACTACTTGTGTGAACTGAACGGTTGTCTTGCCTCCGCCACCGCTTGGTGGAGACAGACCAGGACCCTGAGGAGGACTTTGTGGTGCACGTTCCGTCGGAGGTCGACGGAACATGGATGATGATGTTGTTGGAGGCGACGCAGGGTCTGCTGAGCTCGAATGGCTACTGTAGTAGCCTCCTGATCGGTCTTTTAATCCTGCGTCGTAGCCATCGTCAGCACGATCTATTTCGCCCTTGTATCCACGGAGCTTGTTAATGTCATATGGACCAGGGACATGGTTCACCTTAAGGCGATAAAGAGAAAAGGAGGGAGAAAGAGAGCAAGAGTGGTGGAAAGAAAGAAAATTCCAATGGACAAGAGGTATGAAGAAAACTAGGTTAATGACATGATCACTGTTGATAGTATCAATTGTATCACGATAAATAAAATGAAAAAAGTTAGATTATTCTGATGATAAAGACCCTTACAGCTTGAGCTCTTGCCTGATTAAGAAGTGTGCCTGTCGAGGCGCGGCGCTTGAGTGGTTGATACTGGCTCGAGTCCTCCATTTGCTCATCATCGTCTTCATCGTACATGCCTCGGCTGTGACGAGCGCCTCTCGAATCTTCATCATCCTCGCGAGGCTCATCTTCCTGAAGTTCATCTTCCTCATCACCAGGGCTCATTGGTGATGGTACCCGACCTATCGAGATCATTTTTGCAAGGTGTATATGATTACAATGTCACACAAATATTGTCCATCACGATTAATTACTGTTGTGTATCAAGAGTACTACTCAGATGAAGTAATGCCAGGGTAGTTCAGCTCAGACCCTTCCTCTTCACACTTGCCCCCTTTTTTTGTGAACCAAAATACAAAGCACTTACGTTTCATGGACTCAAAGCGCTTGCGCTTTGAAAGAGTTGACTGCATGTAATCGGAACGAGTATCAATCGGGGGAACAGATTTGTCGGCATTCGCGAGTGTAGCATGTATGGTAACTGTGTTGATGGGTTGGCTTGTATAGTGGCGCGTCGCAGCCGGATGTGCGTTGTCACCACGGCGACTACCGTTGCCACTGCTCTGCGGTGACATGGGGGAAGATACGACTTGGATCGGTGCTGAATGATAGTAAGTCCTTTGCGATGGGGATTGGCTTGTCCGAGATGACGATGACGCATAATTAGGCTGGAAGTTTGGTGGAGGTTGCTGGAGGTACGCCATAGGGTCGTGTTTGTTTGATCCCTGGTACTGGTGTTGGTGTTGGGCCTGTTGCTGAGCTGAGTTTGTATACGAGGCAGATGTGGCACCACTTGTCTGGCGCTGGCGTCCACGGCCAGAGCGATCATCATCATTATTTACCTCCCTGTTCTCTCTGGCCTCGCGCTCCTGCTGCATGACGGGATGCAGCGTTAGCTCCTTGAGTAGCGCGACAACCTCCTCGTCATACCGGACCTCATCCCATGGGAATCCTAGGTTCTCCTGATGCTTCTTGAGTCCATTGACGTACCAGTGCAAGTTGCTGGACTTGATGCGCTTGGACTGGTGATGAAGGTATTTAAGAATGGATTCCTTGGAGATTGGATAAAGTGAACCGTCCGGATTGGCCAGATCGAGCTCTTCTGCGATCTTGGAATATGTCCGCCAGGCTGTTGCGTAAGGGTCCTTTTTCTTGGGTGCTGCCTGTGCCCCTCCAGCATTGTTGGCGCCTGGATTCTTGGAGGTGGCTGCGGCAAGGGCTATATTACCTGCAGAGTAGCTATGGTGCAGACGAGGCTGGTAGTTTGGAGGAGCAGGAGGGCGGTTCTGTCGATCGGATCCTCCGCTTCCACCACCAGCGGTGGGCTTGACATGGTGTTGTTGGGGCAGCGGAGGGGGTTGTTGTGTCGGCGGTGGGTGTGGGAATGCGTGTTGCTGCGACTGAGTTCGAGGATGCTGTCCTGTAGGATATGACTGGTTGTGGCGGAGGTGCTGTTGTTGCTGTTGTGAAGCCATGGGAGTAGCGTATTGATGGGAATCTTGCATGGTGCTTGCACGGTGACCGTGGGGAGAAGTCTGACTGCCT